>CABHPH010136141.1:0-30815 GCA_902168325.1 Peromyscus nudipes
ATTCTTTCTGATTATGTCAAGTTCCAGTTAATAAGACACTGTGGTCTAGGTAATAATATATGTTAACAGGATATGGCAGGGTCCAAATAATAGGCAACAGAATATTTAGTGCACACTAAATAATAAAATATTGCATCCACTGATAAAGTTTTTATATTTAACTTTGATATATTTAACTTTAATAGGTTAAGTTGATGCTTAAAAATCCATTCCTAAAAATTTATTTTTGAATAAAACTGAACTATTTGAAGAAGTATCTACTAGATAATAGTGCAATTGCTTTCCGTATTTGGAGAGAGTGAAGCTGACAGCTTCTACTTGGAAGCCTAGACCAGTTGACCTGCCCTTTTCCTTCCGAGTCAAGATGCTGAACAGCAGAGAGAGGATCTGAATCACTCATTTGCTCAGAGAGCTTGTCTGCACGGTGATGACTCAAAACACCACTTTGGCATGACTACTCTTCCTTTACCTCCCACTCCACCAGCCGCATCTCTGTGGGCTGCGGGGAACGGGAAAGGAACTACAAAACAAGATGAGTAGGAAGATGAATATTGATTCTCAACTGGTCTCAAATGGTACTTTTTAAAGTTTTTGTGTGAAAATCAAAGACTTCTGTAGTCTGAACACAAGCCTCACATAGTTTTAATCTAGCAATCAAAATATCAAAGAGTAACAGCTCTTGTATTATTTATGGGTTTTCAACTATTTGTCTCCCTGGTTATGTAGCTATTTTCTCACATCCAGATGAGACATTTTTCACTTTATGAACTCTCTCTCTCTCTCTCTCTCTCTCTCTGTCTCTCTCTCTCTCTCTCATCTATCTAATCTATCATCTATCTCTCTATCATCTATTTATCAATCAATCTACCCATCTATCTATATACCTATCATCTATCTATAATCTATCTATCCATCCATATCTATCTATCTATCTATCTATCTATCTATCTATCTATCTATCTATCTATCTATTTATCGATCTATCTGCCTGTCTATCTGCCTGTCTGTCTATCTATCTTTCTGTTGATCATCTATTTATCTATCATCTATTACCTATCATCTATCTATTATCTATACATCCATCTATCTATCTACTTATCTATCTATCATCTATCTATCTATCATCTATCTATCTATATGATCTATCCATATATCTACTTATCTATCATCTATCTATCTATCTATCTATCTATCTATCATCTATCCATATATCTATCTACTTATCTATCATCTATCTATCTATCTATCTATCTATCTATCTATCATCTATCTATCTATCATCTGTATCATCTTCTATCACCTATCTACTGCCATCTTCATCTTTCTTTCTTTTCATCTAACTTTGTTTTACTACTTGTTCTGCTCTATGTTGTATTTTTTTATAGTACCCTAATAACATCATCTAGAGAATTTGAAATAATCACTGAATTTAATAAAACATTTTATGGCGAAAAATCCTGTCAAATGCAAAAGCACTAATTAGAACATTTTTACTTGATAAAATTATTCCCAGATAATTGTAGCCACTTATACAAATACCAAAAGTCTACTGAAAATTGTTATTTGTGCCCTTATATACAATGTCCACTGAATGAAGGGGCTATGATTCCTGTTTAATTCTTACAATTAATTCTTGTTTGTTTGACTAGTTGGTTTGTTTTTGTTTGTTTTTTGAGACACAGTTTCTCTGTGTAACCCTAACTGTCCTGGAATTCACTCTGTAGACCAGGCTGGCCTCAAACTCAGAGATTTGTCTGCTTCTGACTCATTCTTTTTCTTGAAGCATCAGGCTGACTCTAGGTGTATTTGCTGAAGTGTAAATCTGGCTTACTTTAAACTAGCAAAGGAACAGGTCACTGTGACAGAAGGGAATCAAAGAATTGGTCTCTTCCCCATTCTCTTTATTCTTCAGGAGTCTGAGAACCAAAGGTAAATGAACTTTGCCAAGGTTCCTCTGGATGCCACAGCTAGAAATGGAACTCAGCCCAGGCATCTTTAGTGATGGATGCAGTGTGTCATTTACCCACCAAAGCACACATATCTAGAAATCACTTGCTTTAATCTCCTGTGACATGTCAATATTCACAGGCTTCATGGATGCTTTTAAAAATAGGCATTTCTTTCAAATTAGTACTACAAAGCTATTCATTATATGCTCCTCCACTTTTTATTAAACACTTTATAGTGTATCAACTGGAAGGTTTGAAGCTGGTTTACCACTGAATGAAAACACCCACCCACCACTGAAACAAGACAGGCATCAAAGCCTTCCCACAGTAGGCTCTATTTCTTCTTCCTCCCTCCCTCCCTCCCTTCCTCCCTCCCTCCCTCCCTCCCTCCCTCCCTCCCTCCCTCCCTCTCAAGCTGCAGTTTATTTGGAAATCTATCCATCTTCTCTTCAAAGCAATGTCTTCTCTTTTATATATTACTTTGATAAACAATGTTGGAACATTTATTGCTTAAGGGAAGATACAAAAAATGCTATTATCTAAGTATACTATTTCTCCCCCAGAAATATTTTGAGACACATCAAGAAGTGTTTTATCAGCTGTGATGTTTGTTTTACATGTAGACATAGATATCATTTCCCAAAATGATTGATGGCTACAAATCACTGGGTGTATGTACCCTGTGCCATATACATATAACATGTTATATACATTGAAGTATATAATGCTCTGACACATAATGACAATTTAGTTGAGAACAGACTACATAGATCACAGTGGTCCAATAATATTATAATGGATGTATAAAATAGCACATCTGTGATAACTCCAGCATATAAAAGTTTATTGAGCTCCCACATATATAAAAGTATAACATGTACAATTATATACAGAAATAATAACAGTTCCTGATAAATAACTCACTGATTTATGTGATCACTACAGATAAATTTTACTTTAAGTTTTATTTTACAGAAGACTCCTTTTGATTAGTCAGTGTGACTCAGTCCAGAGCACAATCTCAGTTCACTTCATCTGTTGTTTGCGTTGGGAGCCTGTGCTGTGACTGACCTGCACCATCAAGGTTTGTGTAAATTCAGTGCTGCTTGCACAGTGTGGAAATTACACAAGGATGAGTATTGCAGAATGTATCACCATCATTAAGCTGTGCAAGACAACCCCAGGCTAAAAAGAACATGCACACACTAATATCACAGTTCAAATATATCCAAATTATGCTCTGGTGACACAGGTGTATCAAACATTCCCTGAGCAGTTGTGTTTTAAGCCACAGATCAGCAGTCAGTTCACTTGGGTAGTGGATATGCTAATTCTGATAATTACATCCATGTTGTAAAGACATGATGAAAAATCATTTGGTGTTCCATAAATATGCAACAACTGATTTTTCAATTAAAATTAAAGTCAAAAGCTGTAAAGATGATTCAGTAGGTAAAAAGTCTCCCTGTGCAAGCCTAATGACCTTAGTTCAATCCAAAGAACCTGTGGTCTTCTGCCAAGACAGAACCCTTACTTGAAAGTTATCTTCTAACCTCTGTATGTACATCTTGACATTTGAGTACCAGGACACACACACACACACACACACACACTAAAATAATGAATAAAAATGAAATTAAAATAATAAAGCTAAAACTGTCAATTTCTAAGCAAAATATTTAAGAATTATTGTTGGTAATAAGACTCTACTTGGCAAACCTGAAATTGATGTTTCATGGTAAACCTGAAATATCAATGACTATCTTGAGTTCTGAAATTGTTTCCCTAAGAAAAAAGATAGCTGATGGAGAGCAAAAGTTGTTTTAAGATTAAATTTTAGGATTTAAAACTAGTTCAAGTCTTTCTTCAGTGTTAGAAAGCAAAATAAAAATGTGCATTTGTACACACACACACACACACACACACACACACACACACAGTATAGAAAAAAATGAAACCCAAAAGCAAACATTTTCTTTTGAGTGTTTTGGAGCTGCCTGTAACACCTGTGGGAATGCACACTTGTACCTTTCATTGAGTCTCTGTGAGCATAACATACTAACTGCAGAGTTCTAATTGTCTTGTGGTTTCAAAGGAAGGCTGAAGTAAGCCTCACTCCTGCCCTGAAAGGATTCATATGAAGGATTCCTTTTACATCAAATTCTACAAAACACAAACCAAATGATAGTGATGGAAGCTGATTGCTGTTTGGCTGGGGGTTGGAAGGAAGGAACAGTGGAGAAGGGATGACATAGATGGTTTCAAGCTTTTTCTCTTAAACTTTGGACTTCTAACATTGAATGAATTCTTATTTTAGGAAGAAAGGAAACTCCTACAGATCTCATTTCCTCCCAGTAGGTGGTGAGAAAAACAGTTGTCAAGTTTGAATGTTCCTTTCATGGTATTAAACTACATATACATAATTTTTGTTCAGTACAATGGTTTTTCTTACTGGCAATTCTAGGCAGGATGTTCTTTCACGATTCACAAAGACACACAACTATCTGACTATGCTTCTGGGATAGTCTGGGATAACCTCATTTTTTTCACTATGTTCGCTCACAAAACAAGCCTCTCACTCAAATCTAAGAGTGAATGCCGTGTGGACTTGTCCATGGTGCAACAGTCATGGCTGTCAGTGATCAGGGAGGACTGCAAGAGGAGTGTCCTAGCGCACCAGCAGATAATAGAAATAGTAATGACTTCCATTACTGTATTGGTTGTGCCAAAGAGATTGTGCCCTCAGGGTATTAGGAAATTACCCCAAGGCCCCTCTCTGAGGAGCTACTGAAAAATGACAGCTGCTGAGGGAGGAAGAATCACTCTTCTTTTGGAACATGGACACTAGTAGGTTGCTCATGTCCTAGTGGATGGCCACATACCCATGTGAATATAGGTAGCATGGAACATTCTCCGGGGTTATAAATAACAACAGATAAGGATATGACATTGGGTGAGAAATAGAGTAAGGGTTCTACTGGAAGTTGAAGGGATGAATATGATAAATATACACTGTACAAATTAATGACTCAATAAACTATATCATTTAAAAATAAAAATTTTAAATATTTTATAAATGAATTCCTACACAATTCTACATTACCTACTATTCTCATTACTGGCTGAAAAAAAATGAGTATGTAATTTAATTGATGTTACATCAAACAAAAGGGAAAGCTTGGAACAAGAAGACCTGATTCTACAGGCAATGTATTTATTTCACCTCAGTCCAATGATTCCTCAGATAATAACTGGTGCTAGATATTCTAGTTGAAAAACTTGAAAAACTTGCATGACCTAAGTTTTTTTCTTATGACAGAACAAATTGACGAGGATGTAAAGAAAGACAACAACAAAAGCTGGGCTCACCTCATCACCTCAAACAATACAGGACAGATTACTTTTTCATTAACAGTGTTCACCAAGATGAAGAGTAGTTAAAAGCCAGTTCTTCAAGGAGCATGATTTCCGTTCCTTGATAAACAAAATCATCAAAAACCACTTAAAGATGCATTAGGTATCATTTCCATGTCTACTTTTCTTGGGCATTTTATTAGAAGGGAAGTGTTATTTGATGGTGGTAGGTTAATGGGGATATCTTTCATGAAAATAAGGAGTGGTAATATTCCTCAGCTAATTAGTTTAATATTATTTCAATATATTACTACAATACGACAGTATTCTTCTACCTTTTCCAATGCAGGGATAAGGACAAAGTGTGTGGCATTGATTTTTTACCCATAGCTTCATGTGGGCTAGACAATTGTTCTACCAGTGATTGAGCTACATCCTAACCCAGTATTGATTTTTTAAAACAAAACCATTTGTGCTCCTAACTAGTTTTGTAGGCTAACAGAATTTTCTATGACTCTGTCTCCCAGTGGCCTATGAGTTCCTCCCAGCACTGTGGTCCAACTGTGCCTTTACTGGGAATTTGACAAGATGTAGCCTTGAAAGACTTTGTAAACTCTTTACAATATATATTTTCAATTTTTTTTTATTTCTATTTCAAATCAACCATTGCCCATTATTTTATTTATGTGTGTAATTTGGGGGCACTTGCTTCTATACATCCCTGTAGCTAGTATTCATTTGGCCTGGTTAGTGGAAAGTTTTGTGAGCACATAAAGTCAGAAAGTTGTCTTTCCTGCCTGCCCTCATGCTTCCCCCCTTTTTTATTTATATCTCCTGTTCACTGCAAATCTTCAAGCAACAGACATATCACTGTTTACATGTCTGTTCCTTTTGAATTCACTGGGTTATCCGGTGTTTGGTTTATAATTCAAAATTCAAAGGGGGTAGAGAGCGCCGGCAAAGACAATTCCTTTAACCTAATGTCTTTTCCTGTTAGAATAGCACTTAATTTGTACATTCCTTTTCCAGTACTCTTCTTCCTGGGTTTACTCAAAAGAATTTGTATAAAATAGCTTAAGACAGAAACAGGTTGAGAACTCAACCAATCTGTTCAATACAAAGTTATTGATGTAAAATATTAAATTTCCATAAATTTCCCCCTCAAAATTATAAAATGTATTTATGAGCTAGATATATTTATGAGATAAAATTAAGTTTGTTTTTAGTAGGGGTTTTATTTTATAATCTATAGGCATTAACTTTTGCCCTATTCAATTGTTTTTTATACAAATGTATCGAGAAAACACATTTAGCAGTATTTCCAGACAGGCCACATTATAGCTACTATCAGCTGTGATCTTCATTCACCAAGATAAAAATTGTTCCTCATTTGACTGATGATTTGGGATCATTATCCATTCATCAGAGTTGTGCCAATGAGTCCAGCTCCTTTTGAGAGAAAGGGTACTTGAACGATGGAAGGAAAAACCTGACTGAAGCAGTGGCACTAATCTCTCTCCTTCAGCAGTGTTGTGTGCCCATTCGCTGTCTCATAGTATGTATTCATTCCTACATATTTCAAGCAGAGGTGCTGCAATCTAATTCATATAACACTAACCTGTATTTTTTTTAGATTGGATACAGTTTGATAATAATTAGCCTATTTTTGTATCTATGAAACTATTATTTTGGCCATGTAGCTATTTTTATTCATGTGTTTTAAAGGAATTAAAAATATATAACCAAAACTTAGATGGTTTACTATCAATTTTGTTGATTTTCTTTACCAAATTTGACATGTGGGTAATATAATTAGGCTGAGAATGAGCTAGAATAAACACAGCCATTCTAAAATAACCAAAATGCTTACTTGTCTGAATTTACCTAACATCTTAATATTACTTCACTTTCTAACTAGAGCTCTTTGCAATCTATATTTTGGTCTTATTTATCTAAATTTTGTGATATATTCCTTGGATCCACACATTATGCAGCAAGTATTCTTATGGCCTGAAGTCCGTATTTAAGTTCTGGGAAAAAAAAAACACAAGATTATTTGGACAATTCACTGTTGTGCTATTTATGACATTTATGACCTTAGAGTGTATTTCTGTTCCATATTGGCATACATGCTAATTAAACATTTCTAAAGAAAAATGCATTTGCCTCAAAAACCCTCTGTAATGTTGGACTCAGCTCCAAGGTGGGCATGCTAGGCTTGCAGGGAGTCTGCATCTGCAGATAACAACCACTTCCTGCTTTGCAGTCTCACAGGGCATTCTCCATCCTTGTGATGTAAAGGGCAGAGAAATTTGCAAATCTCACGCATTTGTGTAAGCTCTAAATGATTTTTTTAAATTTAAATGTCAATGGTTATTCCTTGAGTTTTGCTTTTTTTATGAATTCTGAAAAATAATCTTGTAATCTGTAAAAACGTGTCCACATGAGTATAGATTTTTACAATATCTTCATTTCTTCTGGCACTAATTAATGTTTTTAAAGACAGTCACACTGCTTTTACACCTCTGATATCCAGGTGTGGTAAGAGAGATAAATACTTGTTTTCTGTCAAAGCTACAACATATATGTATGTATGTATATATACATATGCATATATATGTATGTGTGTATGTATATAAGAAGAGCTCCCCATGTCATTGTTGCCAAACAACAGTGATATCTCAGGTGATATATGAGCCTTCAAGTCTTGTGCATCTATAGTAGATGCTAAGTCCTTTATTGGGCTGGCAGAGTAGTTACCTGTAGCCACTCGGTTATAAAATTCTCTATCTGGCTCAAAGGAGATGCCACAGACAATAGCAATCATAAGAGAAATGTAGAAACCAATTTTTAAAGTTTCTATCAGATTCCAAAAGTTGACATACATTCAAGGGGCCAGTCATTATCGAACAGAACCCTGGAAAGTGAATGTGCAGTGTTGTTCTGCTTTGTGGGTTGACCACAGACTGCTTGGTTGAGCTGCAGGCATAGTAGGTAATCCTGTAAATTCAATGAACATCAGTACTTCTACCACCCAGGAAATGCCACCTTGGAAGAAGTCTCACTGTGACAGTGATACTGAAAAGTTAACCACAGAAAGGGCTTTTGTCTGAAAAGCCTGTCTGTGGCACCATGTGTCCAGCCAGCAGCACACTCGCCTGCCCTCTGCAAGTGAGCTGGCCTGCTCCAAGGCTGTAGTGGTGTAAAAGAGAATGCTCCACAGGCTTATTTATTTGAATACTTGGTCCACAGTTGGTGAAACTGTTTAGGAAGGATTCGGAAGTGTGGTCTTGTTGGAAAAGGTGTGTCACTGGGGGCATCATTTGAAGTTTCAGAAGTCCAGTCATCCCCAGTTAATGCTCTCAGACTCATGCCTGTGGCTTAAGATGTAAGCGCTCAATTACTGCTTGAGTGCCATACCTGCCCGCTTGCTGCCATGCTCTTTAACGCGATGGTTATGGACTCAACACTCGGAAACTTTAAACCCCAAATAAATGACTTTCTTTTGTAAGTTGTCTTGGTCATGTTTACACATGTCCTATTGTTTACACAGCAATAGAACAGTATGACGGAGGCCATCCCTCTCTCAGCCTCGCTTCATCTCCCAGACTGGAACAGCTGTTGATTCAACATGAACTTGGCTTGGGCAGATGAGATAAGATCAAAGTCCCAACAGAAACAGAGTAAGGATAGCCTGCCCTTGGAGACTTTGGGCAGCTACACACTGACAGGTGTTTAAAGATTTCAACAATTCTCAAAGGAGACACGGGAATGGAAAAAATCTCACAAAAAGTCCAGGTTTATCCATATTTTAGCCTCAGGAGAAGTCAGCTACATATCTCAGAATCTGGTTTTTCTTTTAGTAGCTCTTCATACCTGGCCATGTCAAAATTAGGCTGAAGTACTCCATTTGCTTTATAGGGATATGGTCAGCTGAATGTTTTATAAATGCAATTACTTAAAAGTAAGAAATAAGACAAGGCAAAAGCCTTCATCTGGAGGCTGGAGAAGGTAACCCAATGGGAGGAAAAGAGTCCCAAGACCATGCAAGAGAGTCAGAGCCACACCTGCTCCCACTGTTAGGAGTCCCCCTACCTTATTGTATCTTGTTTGGTCCTGTTTGACCGGCTTCTCTTGGAGGCTTGCTCTTTCTGAAGAAGAAGCAGAGGACAGTGGATATCATGGAGAGGGGAGGTGGGGTGGGAACTGGGAGAAGTGGAGAGAGGTGAAACTGTTGTTGGGATTTATTGTATGAGAGAAGAATCTATTTTCAATGAAGAAATTTCTACTTCTAAAAAGACAAATAATCAGAAAAATTCACAGACTTAAGATTTTGTGGTGGCCAGGCATGGTGACACACGCCTTTAATCCCAGCACTCTGGAGGCAGAGGCAGGCCTGTTCTACAAAGCGAGGTCCAGGACAGCCAGGACTGTTACACAGAGAAACCCAGTTTCAAAACACCAGAAAATAAAAAAATAAAATAAAAAAAAGATTTCGTAGATCTGCCATCCTGCTACGAGGTAAAATACTACTATCTCTAAAACATCCCTTCCTAGTAATCTTCCCTTCAGTCAAATTCTCAGAACTGCTGATCCTTTTTTCCCTGAATCTATGGCCTCCAATGCCTCTTCCCTTCATCCCCTCCACCTTCCCTTCCTTTTTTCTTCCATCCTTCCCTCTCCTCCATTCTCCTTCCCGTTTTTTCTCCCTTTTTCTCTTCCTTCTTTCTATATTCTTTTTAATGAAAATACTATAATAAGTAAATCTCTTGAAATGGAGACCTATTCAAAGTTTTTTTCTGTTTTTTTCTAGATTTAATAAAACAAACTGTATAATTCAAATATTGTGTGATCACATGAGCATTCAATTATGGTCATGTAGTTAGAAATCTGTATACATGCATACATATATACATACACACACATATATATGCAAAAAATATGTGTATATTAAACTAACAACTAGTGAGCTAGATGGGCCCAGGTTTAATATCTAGAAAACAAATCTAATTTTCTTCCACATTAAAATCTCATTTGTTCATTTTTCATCTTATTAGGTAATTGGATATCTGTGAATTTATAAAAATTACAATGTAGTTTTCTAATTACTAGTGGTTTTGTTTTTAAAGCTTTGGTAAAACTCTCAGGTTTAGACTTGAAGACTTTCATATCTTTGCTCCAAAATACTTATGTTACGTCAGAATTTTAGGAAGTAGGTCAATATCCCAAGAGTGATTTTGAACCATCATAACCCATGCAAACAATGACTTTCCCACAGATATCATCACACATAGGAGGAAAAGGAGCAACTTGGTGTGCCAGGGGAGCTGGGTTTTCCCCAGGTCCACACTCAGTTCATAAAGATTCCACCACTGTTCTCAACTTCTCAAAGTCACTGGCAAACACAAGGTTAAAAAGACTCGGGCATAGAGGCAATCAATCTTATTTTCACCATTGGGCTAGTACCCAGGTAACTGAACAGGACTTTGTTAGTCTCAGAGCAACCATGGCTATTTTTTAGTACAGGAAGGTCATCAGCCATAACCACAGAGCCACTGCTCACTGACTGTCTGGCAGCGCTGCCCATTACCTCTTCATGGCAGGATTTATTTGCTTCTGACACATTCGAGGCCAAACAGTCGTGTGTGAGTACCACTCCCTGGCACTGACCCACTCTCTTTGGATAAATCTGGGCTCCCCTCATGCCAATAGACTCTGCCACCCTGCCTGTGTCTCAGAATAGCTAAAAATGACTTAGGGAAAAATGATAGATGAATGATAGTACCTTATTCCTGAAACACGTTATTATTAGCTTGAGCCAGTTAAATATTAAAGCACACATACAGAACTATTAAATCACTTACTTTATTCATTCTATTTAGTATCTCACTGGAGTTGAATTTCTCGAGTGACACTTTGGAAGGTACTGATGAAAAAACCATGTCATAGATTAGGATTTGGGGTTGAGGAGACAGCTCAGTCTGCACAGTGCTTGTTGCTGGAACATGAGGACTTGAGTTTTATCACCAGCATCCAGGTAAAAACAGGCATGGTGGTGCACACTTGTAATCCCAGTACTGGGCAGACAGAGGCACAAATACTAGGTGGCTCTCCAGGCCTGAGGTACAATACCCAAGACTGATCTCCTGCCTCTACCTGCACACATATGCATGTACACACACACCAAACACACGGGAGGGGGACAAATTAAGATTTTCTCAAAACTGACATTTACCTAACAGAGAATCAATTGTCTGTAACTGCAAAAAAGTCTGTATAACAGCGTTGTTTACAGTCTTAACAGCAGAGACGTTCACTGTGCAAGACAGTCAACTCTGGGATACTAAAGAAATTACATTCCATTTATTTTCCTGAGTCTCACAATGTGTGAGGAGTTGGAAATCAAGCAAAGATTAAATAAGATGGTTTAGGTTTTCACAGAGCAGTACTCTGTAAGGATTTCACAGGTTTAGGTAATTTATGCATATAGTCAACTCACGAAAGTTAACCTTCTCGACTGTACTACATTGTGATCATGACACACTCAGAGGGACAAGCAAGCTGTAACAGGTACAGGATTTCACAAAGAGGTGACCACAGTGGTCTTAAGATCTCAGGACCCCATGGAGGAGTTGTTCTGAATGCAAGTGAGAGCTGGTGATGATGCATGGTGCATCTGGGGTCTAGGGGGCAACCAGATGGCAGGAGTGAGGAAGCCATGAAGGGAAACTGGGGACAGTGGAAACAAGCCAAATGAGACCATGTTTTTTCTCAAATCAGTGGTATCTGAAGTATGAAGGACAGAGAGACTGGAACTGAGAAAGTGTGCTGTTTACCGCTTTCCCTTTAAAAATCTATGTTAAAAGTACAGCTTATAGAACACTACATGGGTGTCTGATACCAGTCAATACACATCTACTGTGAATCCATGGTTGACTGTCACCAGTAGTATGGGGACCAGTACGAAAAGCACAAAGTTTCAGATAGATAAAGAGTAAGTTCAGGGGACCTACTATAGTGTTATAGTGAATATCAATGTGGTAAACGTGAAAATTATTATGGATGGTAGGGCAGAGAAGGAGAGATAAACTGACACTAAGGATCTTAGAAAAAGTATATGGAAATATATTTTATAAGATTCCTGAATACATATGTGTGTGAATTTACATAGCACACATATACATATACATACATATATACATGTACATATTTATATAAAATAATTTAATCGGAGTTATTCTACACAGGGAATAATGTTCTACTCAGAAGCCCTAGGCTGAAAAGTATGAAGTCCCCATAGGGATAGGATATCTCCCTTCTAGTTGTTGGTCAGGATTATCCTAGAGACAATTCCCCTCCCCACCAATAATACAGGATTTCGCCATTGTTCTTGGTAAGAGCCTGTTACTGAAGACACATCATATTTTGGTCACAGGACATGGAGAAATCATTTGATGTTGACCAGGACGCTTCCTCTCCGGGGGACAGCTCTCCTAGTACTAGTTGGTGTGATATAGGCTGTTGGACATAAAAGCCGACAACAGCCATCCCCAGCTGTGAACCATATGAGCTACAATGATGACTGGAATGACAGGACATGCCCATGGGAGCAGCAGGGCAAAAAAACTATAGAGGTAGCCACCTGCTTTCTGATTCAACTTACGATCTGTTCCAAAGACAGAAATGTAGGCCTGGTGTTGTTTATTTGGCCATGAACCTACAGCCGAGGAGCTCCCAGGCTTGTGGGGTGAACCTCCTACTATTATTCTGCTTAATGGACATAGTATCAAACTGCCATCTCAATTTGTATCTCTATATCCTTAGGCTGGTATAGCTCTCAGACCTTATGAGAGAGGTTTATTTGTGCATAGATGGTGGTTAATGTAGAAATTCACAACTGAACAAAATGCCAAGAATAAGTGTCAGTGGAGTGTTCAGCCACAAACAAGACGTCCATATCACACTCCTCTTATTGTTCTATTTATTTCCTGTCCAGTGACAGGGTTTCTCTGTGTAGCTCTGACTGTCCTGGGACTTGGTTTGTAGACCAGGCTAACCTCATGGAGATCTCCCTGCCTCTGCCTCTCAAGTACTGCCAGTAAAGGCATATGCCACCATGCCTGACTGCATCTTTCTAGTAATTAGTGACTTGAGGTTTTTTTTAATGTGCTAATTAGTCATTTGTGTATTTTTATAGAGAAATGTTTAGACGAGTACTTTGCCCACATTTGAATTAGATTGGTTTTGTTGCTATTGTTAATCAAGTTTTAGGAGTTCTCCTTTATATTCTGAATATTAATCACTTATCATAGATGTTGTATATGCAATGTGTAGCTCTTTTATCCCATTCTGTGCTTTACTTTTTGCTTTGTGTCATTTTATTATTCATAGACTTTTAGTTCCATGAAGTCCAAGTTACCTATTTTTTTTTCCTTTTTTCTAATACTTCTGAAGAAGTCATTGCCAAACTCAACTTCGCAAGGATTTTTTCTGAACTTTTGTTCTAAAAGCTTTATAATGTTAACACTGCTACTTAGGTCTTTGATCTGTTTTGAGTTTGTATTTGGCATCAAATATGGTTCCAACTCTTTCTTTTGCATATGACTATCCAGTTTCCTTACTGCCATTAAAAAACAAAGAGATTGTCCTTTCTGCATTGAATGGCCTTAGCATCCTTAAGGTAAAAAATCTGACCATATAAGAGTTTATTTCATGGTGTTCACTTTCAACTAGGTGAAATAACCAAACATGTTTCTTATTATATACTTGTAGATATTTCAAAGAAGAATCATGCCTTTTTCTTTGGTTTTTTTTTTTGTGATGAAAAGTAGAGAAACAGTAATTGGGGTGGGGGAATAGGTTGAAAGGGGAAAAATAAGAGTGGGAAGCTCGTAGAGGTTTTAAATGGAGGAGAGTGAAGGGGAACATTGGTGTTTTAGGTGACTGTTTTCACTCTTACAACACTTTTGCAGGTTTAGAATTCATTCAAGAATGGAACTGGTATCAACTCTGAATGCTCGATATGACAAAAGTTCTGGTTCTGGTCATTTCTGATTACGTCTCTTTTGATAACAGTGATGGCAATGCTTGTGGTAATGAAGGTTGATTTTTGGTGCTGCAGGTCTGTCTGTCCTCAGCAGCCACCCCATTAGCTTGGTTATTGTAGCCTTGTGGCATGTTTTGGAGTCAGGAAGCATGAATCCTACACTTTTTTTTGTTTTGCTTTTTGTTTTTCAGGATTGTTTTAGGTATTCATTCTCCCTTGAAATTCCAAATGAACTTCAGAATGAGTTTTTCTGCTTTTAAGGAAAAAGACATGATTGTAATAGGTGTTTCACTGAAAATATGTATCACTGTGTGGTAATGACATCTTAATGATGCTAGCTCTTTTATGAATGTGGGAATGTTTTGCATTTATGTGATTTCTGATAATTTCTCTCAGTAATGCCCTGTTGTTCTCACTGTACAATGGTCTTCCTCATCTGCACCCATCTTCTGCTCTCTCAATCTACAATCTACAAGCAGCACTAAAAATAGTTATATAAATTCAAGAACAAAAAACCAGGTGAGAGGAAATCAGTATTTGTTTGCTCTCAGTTTTGTAATTTTTAATTTAACACTGAAGTCTATGTATCATTATTTTTATGTTTATCTATTTTTCTACTTATCTTTCATAATATTGTTCTGCTTATATTTATTGTGCCCAATCAATATTGTTGAATAGAATGACTCTGGGTGTTTATTGAAAATATACTATGTCAGAGTCTTCTCAGTGACTCATAAACTGGCTAGTCCCAAAAGGCATTTAAACCTTTTAATCATTGAAACAATATTTCAAATTATTTAATAAAACACTCTAAATACTTTGGATTTGTTAAAAAATACACAATTTAAATTTCATCACAGTGCACAACTTTACAAAATCTTGTGTTTTTATATAAACGAGCACATATGCACATATATCCCACATACACATACATCACACACACACAAATACACATGCGTGTACACACATACACATACACACACATACACACACACACACACACACACACACACACACACACACACTCCATCTCCCCTGCTCTCCTCAGAGAAGTTCCCGTTCATCTCCCAGTCCTCTCTCACACAGTATTTTCTCAGACATCTCCAGCTCTCCTCATAATTTACTAATTTCCATCTGTAATTTATATTTTGCTATCTGACATTTCCCCCACATGAAGTGATGGAGCTTTATCTGTAACCATAAGATGATCTATCTTCTCAGCTAAGGTAATAGCAAATTGATTAAATAGTCAATTGCAATAATTATGTTCTTGCTTTCAAATACAGTAGAAAGAAAGAGCAACATGAAAAACAAAAATTTGTGAAGAAATTGAAGGGGTAAACAAGAATAGAAGGCTTGCAGAGATGAAAGAGCTAAGTGGAAGAGAGAAGGCAACTGTCTTCACCCTCACAGTGTCTCACAGGCTTAGGCAGAATTAATTTAGAGCTTCAACTGGCATCGACTGAGTATCGGTTATGATAAAAGTTCTGGTTATTTCTAATTATTTGTCTCAATAATGATGATGGAATAATCATGGTTTTAAAGGTCATGATGGTGATGATATTCAATTATACTACTGAAAGACAGCATCCTTTAAGTCTGTGTGTTGTTCAGATGTCTTGTAAATACACCAGAAACTTTAATGATTAAACCTTTCATATATGCATGGTAAATTTTCTTTAACTATGAATATATTTCCAAGGAGCTTTGAATACTACAAGAAAACACAACCCAGTAAATGTCCATCACATTGATTATCCAGGAACCACATTTATAAGATAATTATTACAAGGAAGTTTATCTGTGATGATCATTCACCAATTGTTGAATGGCTCAGTTACATTTTCTGTTAAAAATGTGTTACAAGAGTCATATTACTGGGTCACATAATTAAGCAGAGAAAACCTGCCTCATGTTGACTGGTCAAGTTTTTAGTTCAATATGGAAATGTCATCTTAAAGTATGGACAGTAACTTCAGGGCTAAATCTCCAGATGCAAGAAGAATGAAAACCAAAGTAGCTTTTCTAGTTTGAAGTAAACTAGTTATTTATTCAGAGCTTGAGCATCTACTGTACGAGTGTGGGAGCCCACGAAGATTCCAACTTGCAGTTTAACTCAAGGTCAGAGAGTCAGAGTTTATGTTGCTCTCCAAGGCTGCATAATAGGATGCAAAGACATGATTACCAGGTGTCTTATACTTCAAGGCCTAATAAAAAAGATGCTTTGCTGTGGGATGTGGTTATCAGGTGTTTTGAAGTGTCTACATTTGGTTGTACTTTGTGCTTTGATCTTGAAAGGGGGACGTCTTTTGCCTCTTCCCTTGCTACTGTATAAAAAGCCCATTAGAAATAACCTCAAGGCTGCTGGATATTGACCCAGGGCCCTCCTGAAGCTATCCTGTGTCTCTGTCTTTCTCTCTCTGTCTGCATCTATATTTCTTCCTGTTACTTCTCAGTTCCTCACTCCCCACTTCAAGGGACCCTTTAATCGGTCGGGGCTGGACCCCAACACTGGGCCCCAACATATGAGTGAATACTGGACAACTTTCCTCAGGAAAATTATTTGTTTTTTAAAATTATTTCTTAATTTATTTTACATACCAACCACAGTTTCCCCATTCCCTCTCTCCACCCCTTTTCTACCCCCCCCCCCATTCCAGAAGGGTAAGGTCTTCCATGGGAGTCAACAAAGCATGACACATCAAGTTGAGGCAGGACCAAACTCCTCCCATCTGCATCAAGGCTGAGTGAGGTTCCAAAAAGCCATCTCACTCGCCAGGGACAGATCCTGGTCCTACTGCTAGGAGCCCCACAAACAGACCAAGCTACACAACTATCACACACATTCAGAAGTTGGTCCCATGCAGACTCCCCAGCTGTCAGTCTAGAGTCCGTAACCTCCTGCAAGCTCAGGCCAACTGTCTCTATGGGTTTCCTGTCATGATCTTGACTCCCCCTTGCTTATATAATCCCTCTTCCCTCTCTTCAGCTGGACTCCTACAGCTAGGCCCTGTGTTTGGCTATGGATCTCCATATCTGCTTCCATCAGTTACTGGAGGAAGGCTCTATGACAGTTAGGGTATTCACCAATATGATTACAGGAGGACAGTTCAGACACCCTCTCTACTATTGCTAAGAGTCTTAGCTGGGGTCATCCTGTAGATTCCTAGTAGTTTCCCTGGCACCAAGTTTCTCCCTAACCCCATAATGACCCTCTCTATCAAGATATCTCTTTCAGGAAATCCTACCGGCGTGTGCCACCACAACACAGAGCGAGATCCAGGAAAGGCGCAAGTCTCGAAAAACCAAAAAAAAGGTATCTGTTTCATTTCTCTCTCTCTCTCTCTCTCTCTCTCTCTCTCTCTCTCTCTCTCTCTCTCTCTCTCTCTCTCTCTCTCCCTCCTTCCCTCCCTCCCTCCCTCCCTCCTTCCCTCCCTCCCCTGATTTAACCATCCAGATCCCTCATCTCCTCCCCTTAGCCCCTGCCCCACACCCTCAGTTTATCCAGGAGATTTCATCTATTTCCCCTTCCCAGGGCTATCCATGTGTCCCTCTTGGGGTCCTCCTTGTTACCTAGTTTCTCTAGGGCTATGGATTTTAGCCTGGTTATCCTTTGCTTTACATCTACTATCTACTTTTGAGGGAGTCATGTTTGTTTTTCTGGGTCTGGGTTACCTCACTCAGGATAATTTAAGAAAATTATTTGTAAAGAAAACATTTGTGATTTTACACTTTTGAATGTTATGCTTATTGTTTCAGTAATCTTACTCATACTCGGAACACAATTATAAGATATTCAGCTGACATTGGTTTATTGTTAAAGTATTCAAAGGTTATAATTGCATTTTATATTCTAGAGATGCCTTCTGTTCAGTTTTAAGATGACTTAAAAGTGGCACTGTTGAACAATTCTGTCACGGTTTTCTTAAAGGCCACTCACTGTGAAATGCCAAGCAGTATAAAGACCTCTTGCATAAAGCTTATGACTTCTCTTACTTTGTACATGCATACACACATGTACGTACATATAGACACATAGTACTTGATTGAAGAAGGCTTGAATTTATGCCAGTATGTTGCAGATCAGAAGGGGCATCAGTAAGAAGGGACACAATAACACCTCACAGAACAACCACACAAAGCAAGGACAAGCTCTCCCAGTTAAGGAGTAGATTGTAGACCTCAGGCAGGACATGACTCTTTCTTAGCATTATCTGCCTCACTGAGAATTGATATAGCCAAAGTATCAATGTGAACATAGAAGTTTCCATGCATTTTCCTTATTTCATTTTATAAAACTTAGAAGGAATTTGCCTTTTATTCTTGGCATTTAGAAATGAAATAGCCTTTAAGGAAGTCTCACATGTCTACTTCTTTTTTCTAAAATATATCTTCTTCACACTAGTCTCTATTCTCCTGTTCTCTGCCTTTTAGAATTTACCAGACATCTCTACAAAAGTTTCTCCTTGAAGGGTCTATGTTAGTCCAATAGTGTTCCACATGTTTGTAAATTGTGTATGAGAAAACATGTTGATTTCCTTTTCCCAGACTCTAAAATTTTGTGGATACAGGTTAATTATTATAATAATTAATTCTGACCTTCAACTTCATCAGAGGAAGAAATACCTAGATTAGGGAAGCATACCTCTCATGTGCCTGTGCAGGTGCTCCAGGTGTGATTCTAGCCTGAGGTCTCTAACTTGCCAAGTGCATTAATCCCTTGCTGGATTCATGATATGGTAATATTATTAGGATATGGTGGAAGGTAGAGAGGGAGCCTAGTTGGAGGAAGGAGGTCATGAGCCGTATTTGCTCTGGGATATAACCACCCTGGCTCTGCTTTCTTGCTTCTGGGCTGCCATGGTATTGACTCATTGACTCCTGCAAGATGAGCAGAAACTCTGAAACCATGACCCCAAATACATCCTTTTTCTCTTAAACTAGTAACATTAAGAATCATGGTTTCAGTGAAGTAGTCTGTCTTGCGACAGCCACATTACATATTTATATTCACAACCATAATGTTCTGATAATAGCTACAAAGTCAAATTGATCAATCAATTTGCACATGAAAACTACTTAAACATGACCACCTAACCATGACTTGCAATTATTATAAGAGAGACTTTATATTTCTGTATTTAAATTTTGTCTATGCTTTATTATAAATTTTACATATTTGTGCAATTTTATCAATGCAGTTTATTTATTTTAATTCAACGTGTAACATATGAAAGATAGAAGTATATTTTGTGGGGTTTTTTGGTTTGTTTTTCTTTTAGTTTTGTTTTTTATTAAGGAATTTTTTATTCATTTACATAGCAACGACAGATCCCCCTCTCTTCCCTCCTCCTGCCCCTCCAAACTCCCCTCAACCCACCCCCATTCCCTCCTCCAACAATTTTGTGTTTTCTTACATATTTCCTTGTTTCTTTATATTTACTTCGTTAAACTGATTTTATTAAATCTTTTATCATAATCTTAAAGTCAGTTTGGTATATTTTCATTCCTTCTACTTTCATATCACCATAGCACTTTGCCAGTGCCATACGTAGTGTTTATGTCTTCTTTGAAGTCATAACTGGCGACTTTGATTTCACTACTGGCAAACATTTTTTATACATACACATACACCTGTAAGACGCACCCACACCATACACCACACTCTTAGATAGAGTGCCAGGTTTGTTAATGAATATTTTGCTTGCATTATCGTATTTATGACAGATTCTTTGTCAGTCACCTGGATGAGCCCTTTGTGGAAGAAACAGAGGCTTCCTTGTTAACTAGAACTAGCATTAGCGATCCCTCCCTCACTGCATATTCTAAATGTACTTGTCCATGAGGTTTGTGTAGGAGACTGATGCTAAGGTCAGCAGTCTGTGGTTCAACCTTTCTTTTTCCAAATTTGGAGCAGCAGTCACCTTGCTCCTATCTCTCAACAGTTCCTTGATACAGGCAATGGCCCAGTTGCAAATTCTCACTGTGTCATGGGAAAGGATTCACCCAGAACACGCAATCTCTTTTAGAATAAACAGTCGGCGTTCTTTCCATTTCCTGTCCTAGTTTCTCTTACTTAGTGAATTGTTAACTTTTTTCTTACCAACATGATGAGATCATCCATTTCCTTGACACAGAAGAAAAAGTGGGAAAGTTCATTTTATCATTTCCCATTTTATCATTTCTCCACATGAAACTATTTATTCCAGCCATCACCTCTGCTCCTTATTTCCCTCAGACTGTATTTATAGCAAAATGTTTGTTGTTGTTGTTTTTGTTCTTAATACTTTTTCTAAGCCATGGTTCTTCCTTATCTTGAACCTTTGGTATTTTGTTTTTTTCCTTGTTTTTATTTTTAAAAAAAATTTAGTCATTTTACATACCAATCACAGATCCCACTCTCATCCCTCCTCCTGCTCCCTCCCATCTTCCTCCCCGACCCACTGCCCCTTCCTCTCCTCCAAAAGGGTAAGTCCTCCCATGGGGGGGTCAGCAAAGCCTCCTAGTTCAGTTGAAGCAGGACCAAGCCCCTCCCCCATCCATGAAGGGTGAGCAAGGTGTCCCACCAACCATAGGTAATGGGATCCAGAAAGCCAGCTCATGCACCAGGGAGAGATCCTGATCCCTCTGCCAGGGGCCCCTCAAACAGACCCAGCTACACAACTGTCTCAGTGTCATTTAATTAACTCTGTAAGTTACAGAAAGCAAATCTGACTTTGACTAAGGCTCCCATCTTTGACGTCCTCAATTTAAAGAGCATATTCACTGAAGTTCTTGTATTAAACATTTACTAGCATATTTGTTTTGTAATTTGGAATTTGGAACTTGGAATTTAGAGGGCTATATTCTGTCAATTTCCTTCATTTACAGAGTCTCGAGAAGACCAAGCCTGTCTCTAACTCAGTGTCATTTCATAACAGAAAAAAAAAAGCCTGTCAAAAATCCAATTTACATAGAAAAGGTATTTTCAATTTATCTAGTGGGGATTTAAATATGGAGGTAAAAGAAAAGAACTAGGCTAGATTATAAGGCAATAATATAAAATACAGTAGTTGACCAAATTAAAACATTGAGGTGGGAAAGAGCTTTGGATTCTACATTGAGATTTCAACTTCAGCCAAGCAGGAACAGATGTGGAGGGGGAAAGTATGGATGATCTACAGCTACCAAGATCTCACTGACATTAATAATGTGCTTGCTAAAAGAATAATTTCTACAAGTTGGAGAATATAGTCAGGGAAATCTAGAAAATGAAGCAAAATATAGTTAACACACATAGTGGGAAAAGAGAGTGTCTATCCAAGAGAATGGGAATACTAACAGAACACACACACACACACACACACACACACACACACACACTTAATAACTGTTACTGAGTTTAGTTGTAGCTATCAGAAGAAACAGCTGAAAGTGTAAAAACATAGTTGATGGTTACTGGAAATGAGAGGATTTATGAGATAAGGTACAATGATTTCTCATTTTTAAGCTATCAAACTGTTTTAATCAAATGTGTTTATATCGGTTAAGGCAGAGTAGGTCTTGCTTTAGTAACAGACGATGTTTGAATCTTTTGTTTTAAAACAACCAACGCTGTGCCTCACTACAGAGACAATGTCTAACAATAGTAATGGTGAGAACTGTGCTCCACCATAATGTTTCCAGGCTCCAGACAGGTAGATGCTCAGTTTTGCAATATTCCTCTCTTTGGGAAGGCAGGGAAGGCCAGGAAGGCAGGGAAGGCAGGGAGGGCAGGACAGGCAGAGAAGGCAGAAGGAGCTGTGGTCACTTAGCCTTTCTGAATTCCTGTGCTAGTGGGTTACATATGGTTCATCCTTTCATTTCAAATCCCATAGAATTGCAGCAAATACTTGAGAAAAGCAATATGCAGCATAACAGCCAGTAACACTTTGAAAATAAGTGAATGTAGATGCGATGAATGCACAATGTTCTTCAAACTACCCATTTCAAATTAATGGCAATTCTTTTTAAACTGATTGCCATTTTTAAAAAGTGACATACTGTTGAATATTAACCAATGAATCAAAATGATTTCATTGGTACTTTCACTTTTATTATAGCAAAATGTTACTTAATATAAAATTTACCCTCCCAGTATCAATCACAGTTTGCTGATCACACAATTATATGAATAGAACTCTAGAATCTCCTACCTTTATCCTGCATAACTGAACTTCAGTGCACACTGAGCAATTCCCACCCTATTTCATCTAATCCTGTGGCAGTCATCCTTCTATTTTTTGTTTCTATGAACTTGGAACGAAGTGTAGGGCATTAGATATGGCATGTGAAGTAGAATCATGCAATAGAAATCAATTGATTTGGTGTGTACTTATTAATATATCAACAATAGAGCTAATTTATGAAGTCAACACTAAGTGATTCTTTTTTTTCTCTTTTGTTTTATTTTACAATACCATTCAGTTCTACATATCAGCCACGGATTCCCTTGTTCTCCCCCTCCCGCCCCCTCCAGGGCAAAGCCTCCCCGGAGGACTGAGATCAACCTGGTAGACTCAGTCAAGGCAGGACCAGTCCCCTCCTCCCAGGCTGAGCCAAGCGACCCTGCATAAGCCCCAGGTTTCAAACAGCCAACTCATGCAATGAGCACAGTACCCGGTCCCACTGCCTGGATGCCTCCCAAACAGATCAAGCCAATCAACTGTCGCACCCATTCAGAGAGAAGCCCCATCCAATGACTGAAGGATCTGGAAGCAGAGATCCACGGCTAGGCCCTGGGCGGAGCTCTGGGAGTCCAATTAGTGAGAAAGAGGAGGGTCTATATGAGCGAGAATTGTTGAGACCAAGGTTGGATAAAGCACAGGGACAAATAGCCAAATGAATGGAAACACATGAACTATGAACCGATGGCTGAGGGGCCCCCAACTGGATTAGGTCCTCTGAATGGGTGACACTAAGTGATTCTTTAATCCTAGAAAGAAAACCATCATCTTCCCACACTTACTCCCTGACGGTCACATTCTTAGCAACTGGGGAGATTAATTAAAGTTTAAAGTGCTCCTTAAAATAGTTCTATCCATTCCTTTAAGAAAACTTCTAAGGTTGAAATGAACAGAACCTTTATACCTAGCAATTGGAACAATATGTGCGCTTAATGTGCAATCAATGAAGTGGAGTATGCAAGGGAAGTTTATATCACTTCAGTAAATGAAACCTAAATGGGACAGTTTCGCAGGAAATTCCCATGAGGGACAAAGGGAGTTCTTGGCAGGCAACGTTCAACCTCATAGTTTTCTAGTCACACTGCCTGGCCTCGCTTAATGGTAACTTTCTTCTTATCACATTTCATTTCCATTCATTTGCCTAAGCAGTGCTGTTGACGAGAGCTATTTAATTTCCTGCTGTCTGTATTTCCTTAATAGGTGCACCTGTAAGGACCATATACTTCAACAAAAAATGAATCAACCTTTCTTCTGGATTCATTGTCTTGACTGTTTGCAAGTGAACTCAGTAGAAAGCTCTTGGCTTTCAGATCACATAAGAAGAAAAAAATAGGTTAAAAAAAAAACCTTCCCCTTCCATGAAGGAACAAGAATTCCTGGTCCACTGTCTTATTTAAAGTCATTGTTCTGGACAGTGAAAAGCTAGCATCACCTGGGAACATGGTAAGTTTAACAAGTGTAATGTATTGACACTCAGGAAGAGGTGCATGCTCACCCTGAAACATAGGAGGAGAAGACTCTTCAGTTTGGTAAAATCTGATATTTCCCCCTTAGAAAGCTGACCCCACAGATTCAGTTTTTCCTGGAAGTAGAAATCAATAAATACTTGTAATTACAAGTTCAAGTTGAGAAAGAGGATAAAAAAATGTCTCAAAATAAATCCCAAAGAATTCTTCTAGTCTTGATTCCAAATTAGGCACAGATTGAATTCATTTGATTTTAAAACTAGTTTTCAGAATGATCAAGCCACTTATACACAATAAATCAGCTATTATATAAGAATTAAAATGTTGATTCTGTATTTTGTGCACCCCTCAATCATCCTATGCTTCTTCCATAGACAGGACAACCAAAGAGCTTTTATTGCCATGGATTTTATCTACGACCCAACTATAGTTCACACTAATTCTTTCTCATGTTTTCTCAAAATGTGCAAATACTAAATTTTAAGTCTGAACTCTGATATAAAGCCTTTAAATATTTTCTTGAGATTAAAGTTTAAATAGAAATAATATTATAAAAAGAAGTTTCCAAGACAAACATCTTTTTCAGTAAATAGTCTCTTGGTAATTATACTGTGAGCATTTAAACACTGTGATTAGAGTTTTCAAATGACCAGAAGCTGTCACTCAAAAGCTTCTTCACCACCCAATTACTGGGTCATGTGCCTCTCTTGTGATTCTGGCATGATTCGACTTTTGTTTGGGAGGAGGGATAGATGCTGTTTGTGTCATCAGCAGCAAAAACAAAAAAAATGACTCTTTTGTGGGAATCTAGAAAGGAGGAGGTAAGCATTACATTCTTCTTGTGAAATCAAGCAGGTGGACTAGAAGTATCACGAAAATGTTTCTGAAGGTTCAAGTTAAACCTATTATAGGGACTGTCTTCTGTTTTGTAATCTCTTTTTGAAGAGAAATGATGTATTTAGTAACAATTCCTGTGTCATCCAGAGCTACAAAACAAGTATGCTAGGACATTAAAAAATACTTTCTGGAAAGATCATGAGTGTTCCAATAACAGTTGTGAGACTAGAGAGCAGGAAGCCTATAATGGAAGACAAGGAATAAACTGAAAGAAGAGTTGTTGATGGCCATGGAAAGGCACCAAAAAATGCAGAGTCATTTCTAAATTTCCATGAAGTCAGTATCTGCTCATCAATGGAGCTGTTTGAGGCTGTTACTTCCAGCAGCCTCCAGACTCCTTGCTAGATCCTAGGGACATCTGGTGGGCACATAAAACTCCTATTTCTTATTTCCTTAATCAAAGTAGAATCCAAAGAAGGAGGTTCCCCTTGAAATGAGCACTCATTACCCCTGGGAGCTTAAGAAGTGGGTGAAACAGAGCGGAAGAGTTTACAGGTCTGGTAGACCGGGGATGACCAGCTGGAGTCAGTCAATCCCGCCTGTGCTGCCATCAGCACAGGCTCCCTTCCAAGCTTCAAACACTTCCCAGTCTGCCAGAATGGCAAACCAAACTAACATCTATAAACAGTTTCTGGGTTTCATTTGACTTTAAAACTCAAGGTTAGCGAAGACTAGATTGTTAATGGGTTACAATTTTGTATTGTGTCTCCAGATAGAAATCACAAAGGATTTCTTGTCTTTTGTTCTCTGTCAGTGTTGCTAGACTCTGGTCTTTGCACTATTGTTAATCTTGGTCACTAGACTTTCCATATCTCATTACAAAGCTCCAAGCTGCCTGTGTACAAAGCAAACAATAGCCAGAGAGGACAAAAGTTCACTCATGAGACAGGATCACAGTTCCAATAGAATACTGAAGTTTTTTTTTTTTTTTTTTATAGGAAGAAAGCCCACAGGACAGATGACTGTCGTCATCATGAGGACAGATAGTGATATTTACAGCTTAAAATTCATCCCTTCATTCTTGCTGATAAACATCCAATCGGGCCATTCAGTTCAAAGCAGAAAAAATGACTTTACTTGATCCTGTGTAGAAAACATCAGCAGATTCCCAATAGATTTTGGAACTTACTGCACTTAAAACAGGTCCTTCCTAGTTACCATTTAATAATCAATATTAATTAATTAAATTAATAAAGCAAAACAATACTTAAACATTAAAGTTGACTTTTATTGTATTTACAGTCTCATAAATATTAATATAGCATGTAAGTTACCTTTAATAATGTAAAATGATTATATACAGGAATTCTGAGCAAGAGCTGAAGAGAAGTAGTAGGCTCAGTTCGATATGATGGGTGAGTAGTTTAAACTCTCTTCCCTGTTCTGTTAGAGTAAATAAGCAGATCCTGATTATACTCTTGATTTCAGATGCAGGTAGCAGAATATCTCAGAAATCATGAACATTTTGATGTAAATTTAGATTTGTCTGTCTCAAAATGTGATTCACCTATTTAATTGCTGTATTTTACTGCCATTTATCAAATATGTTCTACCTTGGGCAGCCATGCAATTCGAATTGTCAATGGGAAAACAAGCCATAGCTTCCACTGATTTCTTCATCCATGCTTGCATTCATTTGTTCATAAAATGCTTCTCTCATCAATTATGTGTCAGGTACCGTGATATGGTATGGAGAACAAAAAGGAGTAAATCATTATCTTTAGCTGTAGGTGCTCAGAAGTATTTCCAACATTTTAATAATAGAGATAGTCATAGTAGTAGCTAACTACTATGTACTACTATGCACATAGTACTACTATGACGTGTGTGTGCCTGAATTTTCTAAGAATTTTGCAGGTACAATTTTTTTTAATGTAACATATCCTTTTGCATGTAGACATATTATTCCTATTTCATATGTGCAGGCATAGAGGGATTAAGTTACTTGCCCAAAGTTACACAGAGTAAACAAAGGGTAGAGATAGACTTCATGTGTTAGCAACGTGATTCACAGCCCCATGTTCTCATGCACCATGTAAGCCATGAAATGGGTGTCTTACTTTCAGGATCGAAGAGGCATGAGGCTATGCCTCAAAGCGTTAGACTTAAGAAGAAAGAGATAAAGACCAAAAGATGAGGACCCTTGCTCTATGACTGATTGTTGACTCTCTTGGATTCCTTTTAAAAAGGAGAGTGATCACCATTATAGTGTGACTGGAGAAGATTAGTAGGAAACTGTCAGGGTGAACTTTGTGGGCTTCCTTGGGTGATTTGTGTCTTATCCTATTCCCGACTCTTATCTATGCCTTGGGTGGGTGGGGGGGCATATTGGATTTGTGTTGCTCTGTTTTACTGTTTATTTAAACTTTTATGAGCTACAATTCTTGAACTAAAAAACTGTAAAGTCATTTTCCTGGTATAGTTTATAGAGTCTGGGTTATATAGCTAACCCTTGAATCTCTTCTAGCACTGACACTGATGGCTGCCCACCTTAGTTAGTCCTTTAGTTTCATGTTTGTGTGATTACATTTACCATAAAAAAAATTGCCAAAGACTCTGTATCTCTACCTCAGCCTAACAGAGAGCAAAGACTGTTGAAAATCAGGCAAGTGGTGTTGAGAGGAGTAACATTCCATTTGCACATTCCCATGGGGAAGCTGGGCACAATGCTGGGCAATGACATAGGAAGAGAAAGCTACAAGGTGTACACAGCGTACGTGAGTGTATCCAAGTAATACACGAGCAAGGAGTGGTTCTCATCAAATGTCACCCATGTTTGTACTACGTTCCTGCTCATTTCTTCTTAGCTTTCCTGATTCAATGACTGTGATCCAAAGAGCCAGCTCTGTCTTTTCAGCTCTTCCATGCTCTGCCTCATTGTCCAGTTGTTTTATGTTGTGGTTCAGTCATCTCTGGCCTCAGCCTCAGTATCTGTGAGTCTTTTGTGACTTTTTGTGAAATAGTCTTCTTCATTCTGCCTTGTGGACAGCTGTTTGTTCTCTCTTCTCACAAGCAGTGAGCTTAGCTTCCCATGCCTCTTTAAGATCCTTGGTGATCATGGGTCAAATTCAATTTTGCTGCAGGTTTCTTGAAAACTATTTGATTTTAAAAACTTTTCAGCACAGAAGAATGGGTGGGCAGGACCAATAGGTACACACAAGGGGAGACATTTTTCCTTCCTTGCTCTTTTTTCTAATCATTTCATTTTTCTCCAATTTTGTCCATTGCTGAACACCCAGAAAAGTTATCAAACAACTTTTAATGGGACCACAATAGAATGTAACTACTTTTATTAGAGTAAAATATTTTGATTGAGGAAATCAAAGAATCCTGGACAAACAGAGTGGTCAGAAATGAAGTTACACTAAAACAATATAAATTCTTGCTCCAAATTGGTAAGATACAAGTCACAAAATTGGCTCAAACTAGTTTAGCAACAGATTTTTTGGGGAAAATCTGATTATCTGCTTCTGAAAGACAGAAACAGAAGCAGCAATGAGCTACAGCACATTTCTTAGGACTGAGAATTGAAACAATTTTTTCTTAACAGTTCCCCGTCCACCTCTGCCAGGTGAAGGACCATTAGGGACTGAGGATAGAGCTCAGTTGGTGGAGTGTTTTCCTAGCATACTTAAAGGCCTGAGTTTGTTCTCCAGTACCATACAAATTGGGTATGATAATACCCTCTTGGGAATCCTGGTACTCAGGAGATAGAAGCAGACTGATCAGAAGTTCATATCCATCTTTGGCTATATAGGAAGTCTGAGGTCATCCTAGGATGCAGGAGACCCTGTCTCAGAAAACAAGCAAGTAAACAAAAAGAGATACAATAAAAAACGAAGGATCTTTAGTACAGAACCAAGAAGCACATAAAAGATTTTAAAGGTCTGTGCTTTGGCAAATTATCTTGCTGAAGTCAAGTTACAATAATGTAGATGACACCATTTGATTCTGGTGGACAATCTCTTCCAGTCTCTTCAGGGTAGATTTTGGAAGCTGGAGAACAATGACCTATGTTTTCTGGCTTGGTATTCACCAGAGATAGTCAGGAGAAAAAAATGCTCACATGAACAAATTGTGTCTGAATACTCACTGGAGGTTTAAAATGTGTGCTAGCATGTAAGGACTGTGAAAAGTCCCTCAGTTAAAAATGGTCCTTACCTTGTTACACTTCATATTTCTGTCAAACATATGAGCCACAGATATAGCCAACTGCTATATATTGCTGTCTTCTAGCTCATTACTTGAGCTTTTTTTTTTGTATGCAAGGAATAAATGAACAGTTGATGAGTTAATTAAAAGAAAATGTATGAGAGGCGATATCAGCTCCTATGATAATACAGAGTCATGGCAGAAATTAGGTGAAATAAAACTAAACTCTAGAAAAGACTTCCATAATGTTTTAGTTTAGGTCAAACAAATTATCTTTCCTTTAAATTCAGAGACATATTCATTTCAAGAGTTTTTTTTTCTTAAAAATGACTACTGGAAATAGCACTGTTGTCAATTTCGCCAGACTTATAGTTTCTCAAATGTACTGAATACAACTGCCAATGAAACTATTCACCTGCTGGGGTGAAGTCTTTTGGGAAAAAACAAAAAGTCTCCATCATTTTTAGTATCAGATCCACACCACAATTACATGTATCAGATAAATATTTTTTTTAAGAATTCAGAAAAAAATTTCTCAGCAACACTTGCACATTTAATATCTCAGTAAAGATAAACAATTTACAGTAATTCTATCTTTGGTTTATATTTTAGCACAAAGACACAAAAAAATCAATGAAACATGTGTAAGTAACAACTCTGGCAAGCATTCTGATTTAAAACCTTCAATGAAATTATTTTCTTCTAAGCAAAATGCCAATTGAGGAAGTATCCATGAATGAGCTGCGTGTGTTGGGATTTCTTCTCTCCACGTTGTTGAAGGGCCTTCACAATAGTCTCTTATTTCCCACATTCTTCTCTCTCCACTCACATGAAATGAACAGGCTACTCTGGGATCACTAACTAGCTATAAGTTTTAACCTATCCTCGTTTTTAGAACTGAAATACCAATTAAGTTCTTTCCATAAAAAATTACTATGGAGAGAGAAGAAATCTTCACTTAGTGCATTATATTCTGATGTGCAAGGAGAGGTTCCCACACGGGCATTTTTAAAGGGGGATAAATTACCAGGTGAAACAGCCAGTAAAACAGACGTTTCCCCACTGAAAGTTATAGTCAGTACAAAATACCACAACTTCAAGAGATGCCATCTCATGATTTTATCATTGCAGAGATAGAAAATTACAAATAGAAAGGAATTTTCCTATGATCATGTACAAATAAGTGACAAAAAATTAGATTTTAGGTTTTTTTTTCACTCATAGACCAGTAGTTACATTCATAGCTCTCTGTAGACAAATCACATTTTTTCTGTTGATCAAATGAATTTACAAAAATATGAAAAATGAAGTTTATATATTAGCATTAATTAAGGGATTGGGACTTTAGTTTGGTGGGAAAGAGTTGACTTAGCAAGGGTTTTGTCCCCAGCAATAAAACAAACAAACAAACGAATAAATCATAAATATTGATTAAGCACTGACTGTATTTGTGAATAACACAGTAGCAATACACTGAGGCAGAATACCTTGAGGTCTATAGCAACTGCTGTTAGATGAGATCTCGCCTAAACTCAGCTACTTATGGGGCTGAGGAAATAACATACAGTGTGTTTCTAACACACGATTAATACTTGAACTTCTTATTTTCTAGAGTCCAGCCACTTACACGCTGGTATTATTGAAATATGCATCTGTTGTAAATTGTAGCATCTTAAATCCCATTGCACCTGGGACACCTGTTCTCTTAAGTACCTTAAGTAGGACATTGAAATTTGAACTTGTGTCT
>CABHPH010136142.1:0-5000 GCA_902168325.1 Peromyscus nudipes
CTTTCTTCAAAATTGTCTTGTGATTTTAATGTCTCTTGGTGGAAAATGATTTGCTTTTGTAATTTCCTTAAAGATCTCAGGAAACAAGCTCGCCAGCTGGAAAATGAACTTGACCTGAAACTAGTTTCCTTCAGTAAACTGTGCACAAGTTACAGTCACAGCAGCGCTCGAGATGGAGGCCGCGATAGGTATAGGTACTGCCAGCTTCTCGTATACCTTAACTATATGATGTTTGTAAAGTAAACCGAGCTGTAGAACTCTGTGACTTGGTGTGCTGGGGAACTGTTGATGTTGTAATTTCTTTGTCACTGTCTTTGTGGGGGTGGTGTATGTGTGGAGGGTGTCTTATCGAAATTATAATTCTTGAGACTAACATTTGAGAGCTTTAGATCAAGATTGTAATAGCTCAGGAGGAAACTTCTAGAGTTTAGAAATGAGTTTATATCAATAATATTTTTGATGCCAGGCCTGTGAACCTGTTATCCCAACATGTGGAGGCTGATGGGAGCCACATGGTTGCAAACTCATCTGGGCTCCATAGCAAATCCAGAGAAGTTTCAGTCTCAGTCCACGGAAATGTCTGATTTGCCCACAATGATTTGTTTGTTTGATTTTTTTTTTTTCAATATAGTTTCTCTGTATAGCTCTGGCTGTTCTGGAACTCACTCTGTAGACCAAGCTGGTCTCAAACTCACAGATCCTCGTGCCAATGCCTCCCCAGTGTTGTGATTAAAGGAGTGTGCCCCCAACCACCTGGCTGATTTTTGTTTTGTAATTTCTGAATGGAACTGAGGAGTTAACCTAAATGCAAAACATACAAACTTCCTGGTGTTTTATTCTTTTAGCATGAAGCTAATGCATGACCCTCACAGTTGATCATGGAAGCTAGTTTTAATGTTTGATCTATTTCTCTTTTTTGAGAAACTAGCATATTATAACTCAAGAAAAATTCATATTTTTAAATCCTTTGATTAAGTTATCCACTTGTTTCACCAAAAAAAAAAAAAAAAAAAAAAAACAGGAAATGTTTGAGATGCTTTTAGAAAGATATAAGGAATAACATAATGAACCCTTTTTTGCTTCTGTCTCTTTTTTAAAAATAATCATTGCAGATGCCAGTGAAGCCCCTAGTAGCATACCATGTTGTCTTTCCTATTTGCATATAAATATTACTATTTTTGTTACATATCTTAGTATTCCTGGGCAATTCATAGTATCTTACAAAAGCTATTTTGCAGTGTGGTTTTTTTTATTTAACATTATCTTTGAGGTTCAATTGTTGATGCATTTAACTCTACTGTCATCATTTGCTTCATATATTAAACAACTGTATTAGGATTTAGCTGTTTGATGGACATTTCTAATTTTTGCTAATTAATAATTTTAATAGCTAACATAGAGTAATCACTGTATTGCAAGTTCCATTCTTAGAGCCTTGTAAAAATGCTGCTGTAAATATTTCCACCCAGATTGTACTTACGTATACGCCCATCATATACATATACATCAATGCAGTGATAGCATTGATAGCAGAGTTGTCAGTTGTTAATCGGCTCTTATTTCTGTATTTTTCAAAGAGTAGTGGAGGATGGATATTTATTAGCTAATAATTAAAACAACAAAACTGAGCTTGAATCTGAACTTACACCTTCTCTCTCCAGAACCCACATTCTTTTTTTTTTCTTTTTTTTTTTCTCTTTTTTTTTTTTTGGTTTTTTTCGAGAGAGTTTCTCTGTGTAGTTTTGGTGCCTGTCCTGAATCTCACTCTGTAGACCAGGCTGGCCTCGAACTCACAGAGATCCTCCTGACTTTGCCTCCCAAGTGCTGGGATTAAAGGCTTGCACCGCTGCCGGCCCCCACCCCTCCCCTCAGAACCCACATTCTAAAAGCCACTGTATTAAACACATTCCAGCAAGAGCTCTTTTCACTGTTATAACAAAAGTGTTCCTTTTTCATAAGGGCATGTGGCTTGCAAAGTTAGCAAGGCCAATGTGTTGACTTTGGGACCTAAAAATGTTAGTAGCATACCCCATGGACTCCAGTGCAAGGCATTGCTTTGCACACTTTCATTCACTAAGTAAGGAGAGTGAGGGAGTGAGGATTTTTTTTTTTTCCAATGAGTAAATTTTCTGTTCAGAAAACTTTTTACCAAATTTAAAGCTCACATTTGGTTTTGCCAATGAGTATACAATTTTAAAACTCAAGTCTGTCAGGAAATATTATTGCAGGATGCTTTTTCTGTGGTCTCTGCTTGGATTCCCTTTAAAAGAAACAATGTGTTAAAAACATTCTGAGTTCAGCTACAAACTGGGACTGATTCTGCTTTCGCTAGAGAGCCTAAGATTGTGAGCACACAGGCTGAGGCTGGAGCTCTGTGGCAAGGCACTTAGCTGGTGGGTGTGAGGCCTTGCCTGTAATCCCCAGCACTGGAAAATAAAGACTGACTTCGAATGCTGAGGCTTCTGTTTGATGCCCAGATTGGAAGCATGTCACATGTCACATGTCACATGAATAAAGTTAGCAGTCACCAGAGCTTTTAGGAATCTTGGGGGTTTTTGTTTTGTTTGTTTTTGTTTTTGTTTTTCTCTAAGTCGAAAATCAGAAGGTGGGGGGGTGGGTGTTACACGCCTTTAATCCTAGCACTTGAGAGGCAGAGGCAGGCGAATCTGTGAGTTCAAAATCATCTACAAAGCAAGTTCCAGAGCAGTCAAGGCTACCTACACAGAGAAACCTTGTCTCAATAAATAAGTAAATTAATTAATTAGTTACAAAAATCAGAAGGTCTGTGGATCATCACACACTATCAAGTGAATTAATTTAACTGAATCCTAATATTGTAGAGATGGAGTTTTTGACCATTTCCCTGGACTTCTTTACTGTCCTAAGAATGATAAATATGGAATATCCAGTAGTAGAGATGCCCTGTTACTCATTCATTCAACAAATATTTAAAGAACAGTAACTTGTCAGAATTTGCCAGGTGCTAGGCATATAACTATGAAGCAAACAGAGGCAGTTTCCTTCCTTGACTTCTATTGGCCCACTGTTCTTGTAAGTGTACCTGGTAGGGGAGGGTTTATATTAGCAATAAACAGCTTTTGTTGTGGTTACACATTCTAGGAGATACGTTCACAACCTTAGCTTAGCTGTGACACAGTAAAGAACTGATCCCAATCTCCACACCATGTTCTTTTATCACTGTGTAGCCCAAGCTGGACTCAACCCTGTTACCTCCTGTCTCAGCCTCCCAAGTGCTGGAATTACAGGCATGTACCACCATGCCTGGCTAAGAACTAGATATTTTTATGTCATGTTGCAAGGCATATATATGGGAATGTTTGAAGAAGAAATAAAACTTAAGACCTAGTTAAACATCTAATAAGAATCCTTATTAAAGCCAGGCATGGTACATGTCTATAATCCCAGCACTTAAGAGAATGCAGCAGTAAGGTCACAAGTTCCAGGCTAGCTTGGCCTGTGTATACAAAGTAAACCTCTGTCTTTAAGGACAAAGAATCTGGGGCTGGAGAGATGGCCATGAGCTCTTACTGCTCTTGCAGAGGACCCAGGTTTGACTCTCAGCAACTACATGACCATGCTCACAACTGCCTGTAACTCCAGGTCCAAGAAATCTGATGCCTTCTTCTGGGTCTCTTCTGGCTCCTACATGCGCATGATGCATGTAAACTCACATAGGCCAAAAAACAACAAACAAACATAAAGTAAAATAAATAATCTTTTAAATAATTCTCAGCTACTTTTTGGCTGTTTCACTGATTGGTTTTGTTGTGAAAGTAAATAGGGGAACAGTGGTAGCTAAGGTTCTTTTTGACAATGAATCGATTTACTCTCTGAGTCTCCACATTCAAATGCTATAAAAGGGCAGGAAAAGGTCTTCACTCAGATTGGAGAGTGTAATCCATTTTATTTGTGTGAAGAATAGCTGGTCTTTATGAAGCTGCTCGTCTGATTATATATACACTACTTGGGTTCCTGATAAAAGGTACTGTTTTTTTGTTTTGTTTTGTTTTGTTTTCCAGAAGAGATAAATGAAACTCTCAGGGTATGTGATTTTAAAATTTGAGTCTGTCAAACATCTTTCATCTGTAAAAAGTCAGATTTCTGACTGGCTGTTGTATAAAAAGACATTAAAAATGTTTTTGTAAAATAGTATGAGGTGAATGCGTATTACAATGGAAATGTAGGAACTTGGTATGAAAGTGTGCTGGTCGTGGCTCTGTTGGCCTGAATGCTAGCTCCTGACTCCTTAATAACTGCTTATCTAATCAGGTCACTTAAATCTCAGGTTTATTTCTTATTAGTAGAGGAAGAGAGAATTTAAAGGCATAAACCATAATTTTGGAGAAAAGCTAAAGGTTATTTCTCACAGGCCCTAAGTGGAATCTATAATCCATTTTTTTCTTCACTATTTTAAGGAGTTTTTGGCTTCTTTCCCATTATTTGTTCTCTCAGATTCAGAGTTTGAGTTGCTTCAGCTATTTTCTGTCATTTGGGGAATAGTACACAGCATTCGGAATGTCTTTATATTCATTTATATTTTGCACTGTGTTTAGTATTTTAGGACATGTGGGATATTTTTAGAAAGAAAAACGAAATCATAGTTACGTTGTTTTTTTTTTAATTACACTTATTTATGTAGAGTGCTACAGTGTGCACCGTCTGGGGACAACTTACAGGAGTTAGTTCTCTCCTTCTAACTTGTGGATCCCAGGAGTTGAACTTGGGGCATCAGGCTTGGCTGTAGGCACCTTTATCCACTGAGTCATCTTGCTGGAAATAAAAGCATAATCTTTAAAGAAACAGAAGGGATGTTTCAGGGTTCATTTGACCTCTTTAAGAAAAATTACCTTATTAGTTTAAGGCTGTTTTAAAGCACTAAGTAATGGATTTTTTTTTAAATTAAATTTCTTTAGTTCTGACACAACACCCCTATTAAATGGATCAAGTCAAGATAGAATGTTTGAGACAATGGCAATTGA
>CABHPH010136142.1:10000-39874 GCA_902168325.1 Peromyscus nudipes
GTTTCACACGCCTTTAATCTCAGCATTCAGGAGGCAGAGGCAGACAGATCTCTCTTAAGTTCAAGGCCAGCCTGTTCTACATAGTGACTTCCAGGACAGCTAGGGCTACATAGAGAGACCCTGCCTCAAAAAAAAAGAAAGAAAAACAAGAAAAGAAACAAAGTGTTCTTGATTCTTACTACTAGTGGAAAGTAGGAAAATGATAATATTGATAGAAGTAAATGTCACTTTGGTAACTTTATTGTGCTAGCAATGAACGTGGAATTCCTGAAGTGAACCAAGATGGAACAGTTGGGTTTCAGTGTTCTTCGGGCTGACACTGCTGTGAAGGATTACATCGTTTCAGTAGCTTTCTTGCCCAGTGTGCCATGTGCTAATTAGTGTAAAGTTTTGCTTCTGTTGGAGAAAATGATGCAGAAGATAGTACACAAAGGAAAGTAAGGCCCTTTCTTAAGATTGGGTTGGCCTGGAAAAGAACAGAACACCCCTAAATCTAATCTGGAGGAACATTTATGTTGATGTCTGTAATAGTGTTTTTCGAGGGAAATGAAAAACATTGTGTTCTGATTGTTTATTGGAAACTGTGGTCTCTTCTGCTATCTCAGGATTAGCCCCTTAACCTGATAGTGCAGCTTCTTCTAAAGTGTTCTTGCCTTTTCTTGACGTTCTAGGTCGTATAAAAGTGGGTCTGGAGTGAACAACAGGAGAACAGAACTGTTTTTGAAAGAACATGACCACCTTCGGAAGTAAGTGCTGCCTGTATTAGAGTAAGGGTTTTGCTGGTGAGAATTTATCCCTGCTCCAAGTGGGTTCAGTAGAAATGGATGCCAGCTCATCGGCCATAATTAAAAGATACCATTTGAGGATTTTACTCCGCTCTTTGCCTGTCTTCCCTTTACCAGACTGCTGCTTTGCTAATGTTACCCTTCTGCAGGTTATTAATGGTACCATAAGAATACTGATAACTCACGCTGGAATGGTCTCTTACCACTTACTAATTAATGAAGCTTTATAAAGGGGAATAAGACCAGATATCAAAAAAGAAAAAGAAAAAGAAAAAAATGAAAAAAAACTTGTTTCCCGAGATTTCAGCAGATGATTGAATGAAGTATAGATGTGTTTTAAAACAAGTCCCCGCATTCTACTCCTGTGTCATTTATTTTTCTTCATGATTTTTTTTTATCTTGTTTGTATTTTGTGGTAGAACTTAAGGATCAAAATGGTTTTCTCTGAACTCAGCTTGTCAGCTCTTGAGTATTCATAATAGTCAATGTTAGGAGTTCGTCTGCTGTTTGTTACTGAATGTCATTAGTTGGTTATGTCTGGTAAGCTTAAGGTACTGTTGAATTTATTTCCCTGTAAAGGCCACCACTTTAAATATAAGCTGTTAAAATCAAGACACGAGGGACTGGAGCAATAGCTCAGTAGTTAAGAACACCAGCTGCTCTTGCAAAGGACCTGGGGGCTCAATTTCCAGCATCTACATGATGGCTCACAACTGTCTGTAATTTCATCTAATGTCTTCTTCTGGCCTACACAGGCACCAGGCACACATGTAGGCAAAACACACATACACATAAAAATAAAATGAAATATAGAGCAGGGTGTGGTGGTACATGTCTGCAATCCCAGCTACTTAGGAAAGTGAGTCAGAATGGTTGCTTTGACCCACCAGTTCAAGACCGGTCTGGGCAACAGAGTAAGAGCATATCTCAGCACACTTGTGTGTACATGTACACATACACAGAGTAATAGCAAGTCTTGTATGTGGTGTTGAGGATTGAATCATGCTAGGCAAGTGCTCCACCTCTGAACTACCCATTTGGCCAATTAAGATCTCTTTAGGAGCCATGATTCTTCTAGTGTTAGAACTGGTTTTTGGTTTTTTGGTTTTACTATCCATCTTTGTGTGTTTGTGGTGCGTGTGTGTGTGTGTGTGTGTGTGTGTGTGTGTATGATTGTAGAGGCCTGAGGCTAGCGCTAATCCTCTCCCACTCTTCCACCTTATTCATTAAGGCGGGGTCTCCCAAGCTCATAGCCCACCAGTATAGCTGGTCTTTCTGGCCACCTTGCTCTTAGGATCCTTTGTCTCCTCATTCGGAAGCTTGAATTCCAGCTGGGCCACTACCCTGCCTGGTATTTCCATGGACTCTGGGGTCTGAACTCTGGACATCATGCTTGCATGGCAGTCACTAACCAGTGCACATCTCTCCGCTCCTTTTTCTTAAATTACAGTTTTCAGATGTATTTTGTGTTTGCAGGGTGTGTGCCACAGCGTGCACACAAAGGTCAGAGAACAAGGTTTAGGAACCTCTTCTTTCCTTCCACCATGTGGCTGTAGGGATCAAACTCATGTCCCTAGCCTTGGCAGCACACTGAGCCATCGTATGGGGCCCTAGTTCTTTTAGTTATTGCATATTGATTGCCACAGGGGCAGTCTCTTCTAGAGTATACAGTTATAGGCCTTATAGCCTTGGGAGTTGTCCATGTGTTGGATAGAATTTTCATTGCATCCAGAACTATATCAATATATTCCTAGAGTACAGAGTAATTCAAAAGGTACTATATTCAAGTAATGCAAAAGAAAAAGTCAGATTGTATTAGTGTTTCTGTATTTATTGCCTCAAAAAAGACAGTCAGCTGGGCATGGGAAGACCTGTTTAAATATCCCAGCATTTAGGAGCCTGAGGCTCACTAGTTTAAAGCCGGCCTGAGCTATGTAGTGAATTCCAGGTCAGCTTAGCCTATGCAGTGGGCCCGTCTCTCAAGAAGGAAGGAAGACATCAGAAATACAGTAGTTTCCTTCGGCAGGAGTGATTTGGGCTGGAGAGCTGGTGCGGTATATGTAAAGTGCTTCCCGCATAGGTTGAGGACCTGAGTTCAGACCAGGTACAGTAGCCCAGGTCTGTAATCCCAGTGCTCAACGGTGAGGTGGGAGCAGGAGGAGACAGGAGAGAGCTGAAGTTCCTGGGCCAGCTAGCCTGCCATAGACAGCAGCCAACAAGAGCCTTTCTAAACAAGGTGAGTAAGGAGGAGTGACACCCGAGGGTGTCCTCTGCTCTCTGCACTGACTCACACATATACACACACATACACACACACATACACACATAAGACAAAAAAATTATTTGAAACCCAACAAGATGGCTCAGAGGGTTAAGGCTCTTGCTGCCAAGCATGACAACTTGAATTTGATCCCCAGGACCCACATAGTGGAAGGAGAGAATTGATTCCTACTAGTTGTCTTTTGATCTCCACAAGTGTGTTGTCACATGTGCATGCCCACAATCATACACGTGTGCACACAAAAATAAGTAAGATGTATTGAAAAATACTTTAAAATTATTGATGTCTAAAAGAGTATACCAAAATAACAATTCATGTTAATATCTTTATTTCAAGACTTCAGAATATTTCCTATACTATATTTTATAATAATTTTTTCAGAAAATTGTGTTTTTATTTTGATTATTCACAGTAAATCATGTAGGAGTTTGATATTGTTTATTTTACAGGGAAAAGTGAAGCAGTTCAAGTACATGTATCTAATCTAATTGTTTAAAGTTATAAAAGAGGATGAGAAAATAGAATGTATCTTGGTTTTGTTTCAAAGTACTTTATATGTATTCCTTTCAGCATTCTTGTGAGAAAAGAAACGGAGGCAAGTAGAAGTGTAATAGAGCAGGGTCTTGATAGAGTTAGAGGATTTAGTCATTCCTCGGTGTCAGAATACAGTTTCCAAGTGAGTTCTGGTCTTACCCTCCTGCCCTCTCTCAGCTCTTCCAGATACACCTCCACTTCCTTTCCCACCCAACTTTGTGTCATTTTTTTGCCCCCATCAAAACCAATTTGTGCAGCCCAAATATTCTTGGAGGTGTGTCCTTCTGCTAGAGCGTGGTTCATTTTTCATGGGCTACACTCTTAGAGGAAACTGACCCTTTCTTTCCCAGCAGCTAACAGCACACTAATACCCCTCTCTGCTGGAATTTGGTCTGGCCTGGGCTTGCACAAATCTTGTGCATATGTCACAACTGGTGTGAGTTCCTATGTGTGCCTGCCCTGCTGCGTTCAGAAACACTGTTACCGTGTGATCAACCGACTCTGGCTCTTACACACTTTCTGCCCTGACCTCCACAATGATCCTGAGCCTTGGAAGAGGGGGTGTGGTGTATATAATCCCTTAGGGATGAAAATTCTGTTATCTCTTATTCTCTGCATCCTTCCCAGTTTCAGATCTGTTTTAATCATCACCTACTGCAAACAGAAGCTTCTCTTTTGAGGATTGAGAGATGCCTTAATCTATGGGTATAATGATGGTTTAATATTAAGTCCTTTTTTTATCAGATAACAGTAGTAAATTCTCTCCTTTAGCCTATGTCGTATCTTGCCATAGGTACTTAGCCTTATAATGGTGTCAGGTACAGATTTCATCTGGTCAGAAAGTAGTTGGTTAGTCTCACGGTGTTCATGCCGCTGTTGCACCAGTGAGCATGTCTTGCTGGGCCAGTCATTACTGTAGTTTACAGGGTTCACAGCTGGAAATGATTAATGCACTCTTTCTCTTCCAGTAGAAATGGAACAGAGGTCCTTCTGCATGCTGGGCAAGCATGCTATCACTTAATACACCCCTAGCCCTATGACTCTGGTGTGTATGTGTGTGTGTGTGTATACACTGTGCTAAATATATTTTGTGTGTGTGTGTGTGTACACACTGTGCTAAATATATTTCCTGTTATGATAAGTATAATGAGATCTATATGGGAGATTGAAATGTGTAGATTATAAATTTGAGGCAAGACTGAACAACATGTTGAGACTTTGTCCCAAAAAAAGAAGCAGGGCTAGAAAAATGCCTCAGTGGATAAAGGTACTTCCACCAAGCCTGAGATCAATCCAAAAACCTGCCTGGTGGAAGGAAAGAATCAACTCATATAAGTTTTCCTCTGACCTCTGCTTGTATGCTGTGATACCTGTGTACACACACACACACACACACACACACACACACACACACACACACACACGATAAATTAAAATGTAATTTTATTTGTATGAGTGTTTTGCCTACATATATGTATACTGCATGCATTCCTGGTGCCTGAAGAGGCCAGAAGAGGGTAGTAGACCTGTGGAATTTTAGTAAAAGGTTGTAAACCACCATGTGGGTACTGGGACCTGAACTCAGGACTTCTGGAAGAGCTGTCAATACTTTTAACTGCTGAGCCATCTCTCCAGCCTCCGACCCCCAGTCCCTAATTTAAAAAAAAAACAAAAAACAAAAAACAGATATAAAAGAAGATACTGGGAGACTCCACAATACTGTTTCTCCTCAAAATGTGCTCACTCCGTTTACCCTTCCTGTCTGATCTCACTCTCACTGCAGTGTTCTTTCTCCTGGTGGTTGTGTTTCGTCAGTCCTTCTTCCGTTGATTTTAGATCTGTAAGGAAGAGCTGTCTCTTCATATATTTATTCTGTTCCTCAGCATAAACTCAGATGCTTTTGTCTGGGACTGTAGTTACTTTGTTACTTACATCATTGAGCCTCATTTGGGTTAGCAGATGTCATTTGACATCTGGTGGCATGAAACATTCATGGCTCATGCTACGTTTTCCTCCCTCAGCTCAGCCACTTTACTAAGCAGCCTCAGTCTCTTTTATTAGCGAGTGTTATTCAGGAACTTAGATCTAGGCATAAGGAGGGTTTGTTGTTGTTATTGCCATTGAGGGCATTGTTTCCATGCTCCTCCTTGCTAGTAGTTTTTATCATGAATGGGGTTCAGTGTTTTAATTAATTAATTAACTACAACCATTGAGGAGAACAATTGCTTCTCCTTAATTACTGTAATATGATAAATTACATTATTTTCAAACATTAAACTAGTATTGCGTTTATGGAATCCCAATTGATCATGAAATACTTCTTTTCTGTAACTGCTGGACTTATTTTAAGGAATTTTGCATTATTCTTATGAAATATAATCTGGTTTTCTATTCTGGAAATGTCCCTGTGTGGTTTTTATCACGAGTAATACTGTCCCTTTTAAGTGACTTGGGATGTGTCCCTTCGTTTTCTGAAAGGGTTTGTGCAGGCTTAGTGTTGTGTCCTTCTTACGTATGTAGGGTTTAGCAGTGAGTCCATCCAGCTCAGGGTTTCCTTTGTGGGAAGGTTTCCTAGTTATAAGTTGTGTGGATATCTGTAGATAAAGGGCAAGAGGTCTGAATGTCCCTGGCCAGTAGGTGGCTCACTGTAATCAGCTCAGTGTGAGGTAGAAATCATTCTTGTTGCCAGAGGGGTTGGAAAACTGCCCCAGAGAATGTGGTATGCTCGGGGCTCCGGTGAAGTTTTTAGCCAGCCGTTAGCATCCATTTGGGCTTTCTGTTTTCTGCTAGCCTACAGACTGAGCAGACGTAGTGTGCTGAAGCAGAGCCTCTTCACCTCATCCACTCCCTGAAAGAAGTTCTACTTTGATAGTCCCCTCCTTCCCCGTTCCCTCGGTGGAATTAGCTTCCCCAGGGTCTGCAGCGCCCTCCATGTGGGTCATCTTACCTAACTGTCCTCATTCCATCTTCATCCCTTTGCAGCTAGCTGCCTGCCACACGGGTCGTTTCCTTTCCCAGAGGCCAAGCCCTTCCCTGTCACCCTCTTTGTGTCTTTGCTTTGTTTTATCCACTGTTTTCTTGCTCTCCAGAGAGCTTGTCTACTGACAAGTTCAGGTCCTGTGCTTACCTGCCCCTCCTCAAGGAGGCCGTTCCTACGCATTAACTCAGCCAGCCCACCCGTCCTATGGCCTAACAAAGCCTCTGTCTTGTTTCCCGCAAAGCACTTATGACAGTGTCTGACGCTTTGTTCTTTCTGTCCTTCCCTCTCGGGCCCTCCTTGAATGTAAATTTCATGAGGGAGAACTTATTCTGCCGTTAGCATGTTTAGTTCACCAGCCCCTGTTGTGCCCATAACACTTAACACCTAGCTGTATGCATCAGTGATTATAAGCAAAGTTGCTGATTTTATTTTCATAAACATGAGTATACATTATACCCTAGTGTAGAAGACTACAAATACTTATTGAATACTTAATATACATGCACAAATATGAAATTAATTTTAAGGACTATAGGAAATATTTTTCATGTAACCAGTTATCTTTTGCTTTGTAAAGTGGATTCCTTTTGAAATTTTAAATTCTGGGGCTGGAGAGATAGCTTCTGGTTCAGAGCACTTGCTGCACAACCATGAAGGCCTAGAGTCAACTCCTATCACCAGAGTGCTCTCACGTGTGCCTGGGACCAGCACCCGAGCATGGAGACAGGATGCCGCAGCTTGCTGACCACCAGCTAGCTGGAAGACATGAGCCCCAGGTTCGGAAAGAAACCACACCTCCACGGACTAGGGCAGAGAGCGATGAAAGGAGGACACCTGACACCCTCCTCTGGCTTTGCATGTCCACTAACACATGCACTTGTACACATACGTGCATATACCACACGCACAGAGAGAGAGAAGTGTGCAAATTTGAATTCTTCAGTAAGTCTCTAAGAAGCATCCCTCTGTGTACAGATGAAGGAACAAGACTCGGAGAGGATGTAGGTCGAGGTCTCACAACTGTTTAATACTATAGCTTTTTACTAAACACACCTTTCCTAATGTTTGCTCTTTGTCCAGGCCTCACTGCCTTCCTCTGGGTTGTTTCTTTAAATTTTTATATTTGTTGTAACAAGGAACCGTCGTGACCTGATTTTATAGAGAACTGAAAGACCAGTTAGTATGAAAGCGCATTACTTGGCTTCTCTCATTTTTTCACCTTTAAAGTGGAATGCGAGCTTGTGTTACATAAAGATGAATGCCATTAAAGTCAAGTCACTTGATAAAGTTAACAGCATTCTGAAATTTCAAAGAATTTATTTCTGGTAACTTTTCAGATACAGAACCATTGTACAAAGCACGTCATATAATGTATAGTTGATAACTTGTTTATTTTCATTCTGTTGACCGCTTAGCAGACACTGAGAATGTACACATATCTATTTGTGTTATCTTAGGTCTAACCATGTCTATGAATGAGGAAAGAATTATTTTATTGCCTTTTAACTATTGATTATTTTTCATATGACATTATTCAATTATGTTTAGGGTTTTGGTATTTTTAATTTACTTTTAAATTTTACCAGACATGTCATTTGTATAGTCTAAAGTTTTTTGCAGAAATATTTTAGTTAGGCTCGATTTTTTATTTGAGACAGGGTATTGTATCTCCCAGACTAGCCTCAAACCCACTATGTAGTCAAATATCTTGGCTTTGTGATCCTCCTGCCTATACTAAGTGCTGAAATTACAGGTGTGTGCTTCCATGCCCAGCTTATGTAGTACTGGGGTTTGAACGCAGAGCTTCAGGCATGCTTGGCAAGCACTCTGCTAATCACCACTAGACAGTTCTTTTTTTTTTCTTTCTGTTTTGAAACAGGGTCTCACTGTGTAGTACTGGCTGGTCTGGAACTTACAGAGATTTGAGCCCAGGTCCTCCAATTTTTTGTTTCTGTGCTGCTCCCCAAAGTGGTTCTGATGGCAAAGACTGCCCAGGGCTGCAGAGATAATGCATGCCGAGGTTTTGTCAGTCTGTCCTGCACATAGAACATAGTACATGTGTAAGATCAACAGAAGTAAATAGTAGGTCTGACAGATGGCTTAGCCATTGAAGGCTAGGATCACAGCCAAAAAGACAAGTACAATAAATACTGAAAGAGAAAGGGACTGCACCAACAACCCTTTTTATATGCTGTGTGTGTGTGTGTGTGTGTGTGTGTGTGTTTATGGGGCTGGAGAATGGCTTAGCAGTTTAGAGTGCGTGTTGCTCTTGCAGAGGACTGGAGTTTCATTTCCCAATCACCCACATTAGGCAGTTCACAACTACCAATAACACTGACTACAAGAGAACCAATGCATCTGGCCTTTATAGGCACCTACATTCAGCACATGCGTATGCACACATAATTAGCATAATTTAAAATAAGTCTCTAAAAAGTTTTCTACATGGTTGCACTGTAGGTAGTTTAATAAGTATCATAGAATTCAAGTTATATAATGGTCAGATATAACATTAGTGAGTGAAATAATACAGAATCCTGGCATTTAAGAATTTGACCTTGGCTTCCTTGAGTATTGAGTGTTACTGAATGTTATATGCTGTGGGGTTGCTGGCAGGGAAGCCTGGCTGACTGGTTAACAGTCCCACTCACCCATCTGTACAGCAGGTTTACATATCAGCCTTGGTGCTAAGTTCCTAGTTGCTGCTTGTTATTCACATGTAACTACAAGGAAACAATTTATATACATGCATACGTAGTCTTTGGTTTTGTGCATGCATGTGTGAAATGTTACTCCAAGGAGAGAACACCATAGGCAGAGAGAAAATGTTTACAAAGCATTATTTGATAAAAAAATGTTTATCATTGCTATGACCACAACCAGCTAGATGAAACTTAAAGGGAACCAAAGACTTGGTTTGGCTCCTGATTTCAGAGTTGTCAGCCCAGGTGACAAGAAGGACGTGATGGTAGTTAAGTAGTCCTCAGACAGCAGTGTTCTGAAGGGAAAACCTGGGAAGCACACTGAAGAAATCCTAAGGAATTCCTCAGCTCTCCCAGGGCTCATTTGCATAGTAGAGAATTGGAATTTCAGCTGATCTGAGCTGGTGGCATTTGTTCCACTGTGTGTCTTTCATTCTGTTCATGGGGTATTTCAAGGTTCTTTGCTACAGGTTTGTCTCAAGTGGTCCAGTTACCTCCAATATTGAAATAATTGGCAAAGCAGAATGACCTGGTTAGCCAAGGATGGCCTTGAACTTCTGATCCTTCTGCCTCCATGTCCTCAGAACTAGGGTTATAGGTTTGCCCCACAGCTGGATCATAGTTATGAGCTATTACACACAGCTCATTTTTCTTTAATTTGAACTTGCTGGTTCAGTAGTGAAATCAAATGTGTTTTCAGTTGGCACATGCCTTTCTTAAACAAAAGACTTCAAATGGAGGAACTATGTTTAATGAGGAGTTATAAAATTATGATTATAAAAGTGTGTGTGTGTGTGTGTGTGTGTGTCCTGTGGAAAACTTATAGGATTGTAAGGATTATTTCAGTGCTAATCTTGATTGATATTTTATTAATGCAAGAAGTATCTGTTACTCGTTTTATCCATTCATTTATTAAGCATTTAATGAGTATCTCCTGTGTGCCAGGTACTGTTCTAGACTCTGGGGAATCAAAGATGCATCAGATTCAGTCTTCACCCCTGGGAACTCACACTGCTTAGAGAAGTAGTAAACAAATAAGTGTGATATCCTCTGAGATGGTGTATTTTCAAAGCCTTCCCTTTTCTTTCTCTGTAGCATAATATCCGAAGTACACTACATATTATATTCTCAAATGAACTGATGTGAGGACATACTGTCATAATGTAAAGGAGAATGGTTTTGCCTTTATACACTAGCACATAAGGGGAAGCTTCATAAGGGCACAGCTTTTGAGTTAGACTGAGATGTGGAAGTTGTTTATGGTAAGAACTATGAGGGTTGGAGGGAAGCTGCATGACTTAGAGCTCTTGCTGCTCTTCCAGAGGCCTGCATTCAGTTCCCAGCTCCAGAGATCTGATGGCCTGCTCATGGGTGGTCTCCACAGGCACCTATACACACAAACACACACACACTTCCACATACATTTTTAAGTCTTTAGAATTGTGAAAGAAGACCCTAGACTAAAGAGCAGCTAAGAGACATCAGAGTGCCTGATCTAGAGCAAGCAGACTTATAGGTTACGCCATTTGCAGGCTGCTTTCCCTTAGGTTATTTCCTTTAACGTTATGGTATGAAAAGTCCATGAGATGGGCTCAGATAGCCACACGCTTGAACCTTGACCATAATGTAGGTTGAGCTGAAGAAAAAAATGTATTTCTGGTTAGTTCTTACTCCATATATAAGAGGATTCAAAACCAATTACAAAGTGATATTTTATAGAATGTTGTGATTCGTCTGGTTTTCAAATTTCCAGTCCTATTCATTTGTTTGATTGATTGTTCATTTGTTTGTTTGTTGGAGATAAGGTTTCTTGTATGCCAACTTGGCCTTGCTCTTTCTGTAGCTGAGGATAACCTTCAGCTTGCGATCCTCCTGCCTTTACTTTGTAAGTGTTGGAGTTATGGGCATGCACCTAGTTTATACACCCTACCAACTGAGCCACATTCCCAGCCCTCCAGTCCTTTTAAAACACTCATGTAACAGAAAATAAATGGAAACTCCGAGGCATTTCATTCCTGTTATAGGTAAAAGGGTTTCTCTTTGTAGCTTTGGTGCCTGTCCTGAATCTCGCTCTGTAGACCAGACTGGCCTCAAACTCAGAGATCCACCTGGCTCTGCCTCCCAAGTGCTGGGATTAAAGGCGTTCGCAACCACCGCCTGGCTTAAATTCTTTATTTTACCTACTAAAATGTTTGATCAAAATACTTTGAAGTATGCCAGGCTTGGTAGTGCAGGCCTGTAATCCCAGCACTCAGGAGGCAGGGGCAGGTGGATCTCTTGAGTTTGAGGCCAGCCTGGTTTTTGTAGTGAGTTCCAGGACACTATCTTTGTTACTTTTTAAAAATTTTTAATTGTAGAACTTATGCAAGGTATTTATGGCATTCTTATGGAACTCATCTTTATTGAACTTTATATCACTGTTAAATTGAAACCAGAGTAATTCTTTTGGAAGAAAGTGGCTGGGGAAATGCAAATATTTATTTCTGTGCTACCCCATGCTTTATAGCTGCCAGATAAATGCCGAATTCTGGAAATCTGTTTCTGCACTTTCTGATGTTAAGCTTGGTAAAGGCCCATCACTAAGTCCCAAACTTATCTCTGTACGTTCCTCCTGGAGTGGCTGTTTCTTACTTGGTGTGAGCTGTTGGGGGCATGGTTGTTCTTCGTTCACATTCTTGGATTCTCAAATTTCAGGAGCTGAGATTTGGTTTAGTTGGGTTTGTTTGTTTTCAAACAGAACAAAACTATTTCCCCAAAAAGGAAGGAACTTTGAGGTTTGAACACTACTACTTAGAGGCACCAGAACTGTGTTTGTTACCTTGTCTCAACAAGCTGGTTGTAATTCTTACCTTTTGAATGGATAGTAGTGACAACTTTGAGTTATGTAGATTGAAGAACTTTCACTTCTTGATACTGTCGTTAAAACTTTATTTATAAAGCCAGACTTTAATAATAAGGAATGTCACCAAAAAACCCAGAAGGTTTAAATTAAGTTAAGCAAAATGTAAATTACTTTACATGTGGCTGAATTAATTTCAGAGTTCAGGATTTTCTCAAGATGCACTTAAAAAAAATCTTAATTATTCTATGTACAGAAAAGGCTGTAAAGTTTATAAACATAGAAAAAATAAGAAATGTTTTTAAGTATATGTTTAATAATTCCAAACTGTGAATTTTCTTTCCTTTTTTCAGCTCTGACCGTCTAATAGAAGAAACAATAAGGTAGGAATAGTTTTTGTTTTACTTCATTGCTATTTGTTTGCACAGATCAATGAACAGATCAAGTCAACCCGTTCACAAAGGGGAAGGTCAGTCATGCTCCTGAAGAGATGAGAATTTCACTAGATGGTAATGCACTTCCTTCTATTGTGGCCTCCCTTTATAAGGGACATTTAATCTTCTTAGTAACCAGTTCATGAGATAGACATTGATCAGTAGATACTGTCTCCAAAATGAAAAGAAATTAAGGACTTTGCTGTGGTCACATGACTAATAAGTACTCAGCTCCCCAAATTGGAATCTCTTGTAACTCTAGAGCTGCAGTATCTCTACCGAACCACTGCTCTGAGACAGTGAGAGGGCTCGGCATTCCTCCTGAACCACTGCTCTGAGACAGTGAGATGCTCAAAGGATACGGGTGTCTGCCACCAAGTCTGATGACTGGACCCTTGGGGCCTCCTTGGTGGAAGAAGAGAACCAGCTCCTGACAATCATCCTCTGACCTCGGCATGCACATGTGACACACACAGAAACATGCACATGCACGCATGCATGCATGCAGACACACATATACACACAAGGTAAATTAATTTTTTTAGCTAGGTAATTATGCTTTCAGTTCATAATACTGGTAAGAAATCTGAAGTTCCAGTAAATATATAAATGATTTATCATTTTTAAAGCATTATATATTATATGAAGCTTATGTTTTATCTCTAAGTATTTGACACTTGAAATAATAGCCTACATTTCACTCAGCTCAACTCCAGATGATGGGATAAGATGGGAAAGTATGTCTAGATAGACATTATGTGGTACTGGAAATCATGCATATTCAACAAGGTAATAACTTAATGTAATATCTACTCTCCAAGGAATACAAAGTGCTTTGTGGAAATTATTTTTTAATGTCTATCCACTTGTGAGTCAGAGTGCACATGAGATAATGGTAGTTCCCCTTTAAGAAACAGAGGCCTCTATGTTTCAGATAGTCCTCACTACTCAGATGGGCCTGTGTTTGAATTGGTCCTTTCTGTAAGACCATAGTGCTCTTTTCAAGTAGGAGTGCTTTGTTTATGGTTCCTGTGTCATGTCAGGCGGAATTTGGTCAGTGTCCATTTCCTCTGCTGCTTCCCTTTCTTCCCGATATTTTCAGAGGGTCGATCCTCTGAGCCAAATGGCACATGCCTGTAATCCCAGCATTCAGGAAGCTGATGGCCTGGATTTGAGGAGCTTCATGACATTCTCTGGTTTTCATCACTGCCTCTCTAGGGAACTGACCATTTACAAGACCAGCAGTGCAGAGTTCGTGTGCTGTAGAGACAGAGCTTGCTCCGAGCCTTCCTTGACCAGAGCCCCACAGCTGGCTTTCTGGGCCTTCCTGGCAGCAGTGCAAAGGACAACCCCATTCTCCTGCTTCCTTTTACATATCGCCTGTTTGCCTGTCAGTAGCTCTCACTTCCTTTCCTGGCTTCAGTGACCATCTCCTGATGGCTACTCCTTGGTTTTTCCAAAGAGCCTGGGCCACCCTGAGCTCGTCCTATGCCGTTCCGATTCTGTTCTGTGAGGTCACTGCTTTGTGGGGTGTTTCTGTTATTTTTGTTGCCTTTTCCCCCACTGTTCTAAAATGCTTCAGTAAATATCATTTTAGGTATCCCCTTACACATTCTTTGTCTTCTCCATCATAAAATTAAAGTGTTGATTAATTTATCATCCCTCTAGCACCCCCCTTCATTAGAACACCTGGTAGTCGGTTCTGTGAGTCTTTTTGCCCACGAAGACCGGCAGCTTACCAGCAATGGATGGCCCCATGGGTTGTCCCCTTTGGGAGCTGAGATCTCACTAGTAGCCCCTAAGTCTTTCTGCAAGTACAGGTGCCAAGGGGAATTGAGTCCATTACTGTAACCTCAGGACACACAGTTCGCAGGTTCCTACTGTCAGGCTCCCTGTGTTTCTTCGGGTCTCTCACTTGGGAAGGTACATGGAGTCCCTCTAGCCGGCTCTCTTACTTACACAAGGGAACAGGGCTTCAGACGGTCCTTCCCCAGCATGAGTACTTTAGTTCTGGTGTCACTCCGTGGAGGAAAATGGGTCAAAGGTAAACCAGGAAAGTGTCTCTAGCTACCATTTTCCCCCAATTTCTGTGACTCTTTCTAAAATACATTTTAGAGTGTCTTTTATTCTTTGACTGTTCAAATATGTACAGTGATTCTTGATCATACCTACCAAAAACTTCCCCCTTTCAACTTTCTCAATGTTCATATCTAAAGCACTCCCCTATGTGTCACATGTCACAGTGGACACTGACTCTCACCTCTAGGAGTCTACTATCTGGGGCAGGAAGACTTGAAAAGACATGATCTCATAGAAGTGATAGCAAAAGGAGTGTTATCTCAGATTCTCCACAGGATGTGCAGTGGTCACGTGAAGAGGCTACATTCTGTGAAAATTGACATTTCCCTTACATTTAGTGAAACCCCAAATCCGCCTACTGCCTGCCTAGACTCTTGAAACCTCGTTTGTCTCTGTGTGGAGAGCTGGTTGAATGTGGAGACATACTTGGGCTGTTTTTATGGCTGTGATTCTTAGCAGCTTTTCCTGATGAAGCGTGTTTTCGTAGTTGGTCCTTTTCAAGCCATTGGAAGCAGCTTTGTAAGGTGTGAGTTGGGTCTTAGTGTCTCATTTCATTACTTACTTGAAGAAAACACGAGGTGACTCATAACAAAGACCGCATTGGGTAACAGTGGTAACGTTAAGTCAAAAAAAGACAATGGGAAGGTAGCTGGGTGGTCTGCACCCATTTCCTGCCTGGTCATTCCAGGCTTGGTTGCTCACTGTACTTTTAGAGATGTGATGAATTGAGCAAGGTGATTCTCCAGTGCCAACCAGTTGTCTCTTCTCACCCTCTCTTGAAGCATTGCTATGGCAACAAAAGAAAACATGACTTCCCAGAGAGGAATGCTCAAGTCAATTCACAGCAAAATGAACACTTTGGCCAGTATCCTTTCTGAAATCTGTTGGTGGGGTGAGGTTTTTTTCTTTCTTTCTTTTTTCTGTCTTATGGGGTAGGGGTGCAGGTCACCAGCACTGTTAGTCGCTATCGAGCCCCCAAGCCATTCTATCCTGGAAGAACGTCCTACTGTGTGTGTGGTAAACTTAGGTTTAGCACCGTTTCTAGGGGACAGCACTCCAGAGGTTTAATACTAAAGACTTAGATTTGTAAAATTAGTCACAAATGTTTCTTGCCCTTAAAAGCTCTAGATCCAAGTTAGTACTCCCTGCCTGTCTGTGTTACTCTTAACCTCCCCAACACTGTGTTTCTAACTTGCCACTTTGGAGTCAGTCACAGGTACCTGGAAGGGAGGGGACACTGTGCGGTGCACATAACTGCTGGCAGAACATGGCGATCACACTCGCCCAAGTTCAGAGTAGAGTCTCTGCTTGTTAGTTTTTAAATTTTTAGCTTCCCAACTCAAAACAGGATTGCTTTCGGGGGGGGGGGGGGCACTCAAAAGTTGAGTATCATCTGGTCTACAGTAATTTAAGGGTACTTTTATCCTGATAATCTATCCTCCCCCTTCAAAAAAGGATATACTTTGCCTTGCTTGGCGTTTTCTAATCCTTTGTCAATTTTCTTATTAGTCTAGTATAAAAACCACAATGCCAAGTCATTCATAGTTCATATAGTGCTATACAGTTTATACAGTACTATTCATATCTCATTTTGTCATTTCCATGAAAGGGAAAAAAAAAAGACAGGAAATTATTTACTTTGCAGATAAAGAACTAGGCTCAGAAAAGTGGCCTAGCCTAGATCCACTGGTGTGTGTGTGTGTGTGTGTGTGTGTGTGTGTATTTGAAAATTTGTATTTTAAATTCCCATGATTTTTCTTTCTTTGTGTGTGTATATGCATGCATCCATTGCATGTTTCTGCGGCACACATGTGGCATCTGAGGACCTCAGATGCCTGTCCTCATCTTCCACCTAGTTTGAGTCAGGGTTTCTTGTATGAAGCTATATGCCTCAGGCTAGCTGGCCCTTAAGCTTCTAGGGATTCTCCTGCCTCTACCTCCCCATCTCTCCATAGGAGCACCAGGATTACAGATGCTTGCACTATGCATTGACATTTTATGTGAGTCCTGGGGATTCAAACTCAGTTCCTCAAGCTTGTACAGCAAGCACTTCTGTCCACTGAGTCCTCTCCCCACCCCCCAGTGCACTTTTCATGCATTTCCACGAAATCAAGTCATTACCATACTGCCCCCTCCCCTCAGGTGATGTCGCTCTGTTGCCCAGTGTGAGTTTGCATCTCCAGAACTCATATAAAAGGTCAATGCATATCATTTCTGGGGTGATACAACACACTCATTTACTCACCCCATATATGGGGACCGCTATAGACCAAAGTACGGATACCACCAAAGTCCAGCTTGGTGAAGCAATGAGTTTTATTGTTGCTACTTACAGGAATATGGATGCAGGGTTATTACTGGAGCAGAAGTGACTCATAGACAGCTGTATTTCCAAGGCCCACCCCAGCATGGGTGACAGCTCACAAAGCTGGGAACCTGGAGCACACTGCACAAGCTGCAGGCAGCTCAACAGGTTGGAGAGTGTCCTTTCCAAGTGACTTTGGTCTAAACCTATTGTAGGTAACTGATCTGGTTTTAAGAGTCTTCTTTGTATGTTAGCTCTGCTTACTCTCCCAAGGAGGGGCCTGGTGAATCAGGTCAGTTTCAGGGACTTCCTGAAGCTGTTTTTGAGTTGTTTACCTCCTGGCTTAAGGATCTTACATGGAAGCTTTCAGTCTCCCTGGATGGAATGTTTCAGTCTCACAGGAAACTGTTAAACAACACAGAGCCTAGTAAGATCTCCTAGACTCGGGTACTCAGGTGATGCTCCTGCCTCAGCCCAGAAGAAGCTGGCATACTATATTTATTATAAACTATCAGCTTAGTCACTAGCAAGAGCAGAACCAACTTAATGAATGTAAAAAGGTATTTGTATTTTGTGTAACCACTGAAAATAAAATAGAAACTAGGTGTGGTAGCACAATTCTTTTTTAATTCCAGTATTTGGGAGAAAGAAGCAGGCAGATCTCTTGAGTTCAAGGCCAGCCTGGTCTACAAAGCAAGTTCCAGGCCAGCCAGGGCTACACAGTGAGACCCTCTCTCAAAAAATAAAATAAAAAATTGAAGTGGCAGCTGATAGTTGGGTTATTTTACATACTAGTTGAAACTGAGTTGTCCATTCCAATCTGTTATCACTGTGTTTTGTGCCTTCTCTATGAATGTATGTGTTCTCTAAGCCCCAAGTCCTACTAAAGGAGCAGTATCCAAGCCCAGCATATTCCCTACTACAGATAAAGCCTCAGAAGATGGCTAAGTGGTAAAAAGCAAAACAAAAAGACAAAACCTGAGGACCTGGGTTTGACAGTGTCAGCGTAACCATCAGCAGGAGGCTGTCACTTCCTGGTGTCTCCGCCCTTCCCCGTCACAGATCTCCTTTTTCCTCTGTTAGTCTGCCTCTCCCCTTATGATGACAGATGGTGACAACACAGCTTGAAGGCCATAGGAAAAGAACAAACTTTCTAACACTATCACCAAATCCCCTAGCCTATCCCAGTGCCCATTCCTAGCAAAGCCACTGGCCGAGGGGAGGACTGTTTTACCATCTGAGTACAGATGCTTCTGCCTGCAGAGCTTAAGTTCAGCCTTACCCTGAACTGCATTATTAGAAACGAGAGAGGAGCTGGGCAGTGGTACACGCCTTTTATTCCAGCACTTGGGAGGCAGAGGCAGGTGGATCATTCGAGGACAGCCTGGGCTACAAACGGAGCTCCAGGACAGCCAGGACTGTTGCACAAAGAAACCCTGTCTCGAAAAACTGAAACAAAAGAAAGAGAGAGAGAGAGAGAGAAGAAAGAAAGAAAGAAAGAAAGAAAGAAAGAAAGAAAGAAAGAAAGAAAGAAAGACGAGAGAAATAGTTCCCAGAGATTGAACTAAAAACTGTATCCACTACAGTCAAGGTTTTTTGATATTACAATTTTATGTTATTTTATTTTTTTAATCTCTGTGTATGTGTTTGCTCACACAGAGGCCAAAAGAAGGTTTAGCTGGAGTTACAGCACTCTTAACCTCTGACTATCTCTCCAGCCCCTGATAATTCCCTTATCCCTGCATTGAACACGAAAAAGTGAAGGATTTTTCTCTGTGAAAAGGTTTTACTTTGTAAAAGGTTTTGTCACTTTGATATGTGTGTCCTGTTCCTGATTCTTAAACCTGTTTCTCTATCAGTTATCACTTTGTTTCCCATTCAGAAATACGCTAATGCCAGGAGTATGTACTCCAGACATTGAAGACATTTTAGAGTCATGATCATACAAGATGTAGGATCTGTACATACACAAGTACATATGTCCCTGTAATAGCCGTGGGGGAAATACACTGACATTTCTCAAGAAGAGGATGGTCATTGCTCTTTGTGAACTTAGTGTGATGTCTCTGCCAACAAAGAGGGTGTGTCTGTCGCCAGAAGAATGGAGCAGTGTGCAGCCGCTTTGGTCTACACATGCAGGGAGTATGATAATGACTGGAAGTACTAACTAAAATATGGTTGGGATGGATATCTAAGCCCGATATTGAAAATTTCCTAATTTCTTTCTCTTTTTTCAAAATGTTCCCCAAATAGAGCAGGTAGAGCATTTAGCCCATTTTCCTATTACAGAGTGCTGCAAAGTAAACCTAAAATTTTGAATAATTCACTAGTGCCCAATTGCCTGAGTCCAAGAAGGATTCGTTCCTGGGGCAGAAAGGGTCGGGTTTTCTTCAGAACCCCTGTCTCTGAGCGGAGGGCACAGGACAGAAAAGGGAACTGCAGAGGCAGCCCAGAAGCCCTGGCAGACTCTGCACTGTCTTATTTCTCCACTGGTTCTCTTCTTCCCATTCGTGTTGCTGGTGCACTCTGCAGCCTGGGTGGATTGAGTTCTCCCCAGTTTGGGAATGCAAGTTGCTCTTCTCTTTCCCATGCTTTCTCGACATTTGTTGTTTGGGATCATTTGCTGTTTGGGATTCCTGTGACTTTTCATTAAAGAGACTTCTCAAGTATGACCTTAACCACATTTCTCAAAGACCGTTTTCCTGCCGTGAACAGCCTGATACAAAGGATCAACCTTAGGAAACGACGCGACTCGCTCATCCTTGGAGGGGTCATTGGCGTCTGTACCATTCTGTTGCTGCTGTACGCACTCCACTGAAAGGACAGTCCCAGGACTCTGCCCATTGCCTTCATGCCGTGCCCTGGAGTGGGGAACCGAGGAAGGGAAAGACTGTCCTGGCCACAAGCCTGCCAGCCAGATGAATTCTAATGCCACCCAGACTCGGACCTGGTCAGACTGAGCTGAAGCCACAGTTTTTCTGTGCTAGCTTTTCTAATACACATTACTCAGTTTTTAATTTTAAAAACAACAACAGCAAAAGGTGTTCAGTTGCTTGTGTCTCCATAGGAGGTAAGCAAGCAGAAGCTGAGAACTGGGCTTCAGTGACTGGTAGAGCCTGATGACCAACGGGCCTCATAGCTGGACTCCTCACAGCGCCAGGCTCTCCACATCCAAAGAAGGCTTTGCTTTCAGCCACAAGATTGGATGTGAATAAAAATTCTTGTCCTTTTATTTAACACTTGTGATGAAAAATCAGCTGTCCTTGGCTGATACTCTGTGATCTAGATTCTACTCTGTGTCCCTAACTCTTGGCAGTCAAGAAAAATTCCATTTTGCACCAGTTCTGTAAGATGCCGATAGTCCAGCTTCATCATGGTTGAGGTTGTCTGAGATGGAGAGTGCTGTAGAAAGGGCTTGTCTTTTCTGTTTCACTGTGAGCACTGGGTCAGCTATACGAGCGGGAATACATCAAGAGTGCAGGCCTTGCACCAAAGAGCTGGTCATTGGTTATTATTACTTCCACTGGGTTAATATTTGCTTCTACATGATAAAATTGCATTTCCACTCTGACAGACAAACAGCCAGTGTCTGTCACTGCCCCTAGTGGTCCCTCATCATGTGAAGATTAATGCTAGGAGCTGAGGGAGGGACCGTGGCTCTCAGTGAAGTCTCTCATGAGCCACATGTGAGAAGACATTGAGGGGTGGCTCTCCATGTCATTCCATTGGACAGTGCCCTGCAGCTGGTTCACAGGAACTCTGCCCTGTGAGGATCTCTTTATTCATTCCTCATCTGTTAGGATCCTCTGCACCCTAGGTCTCGTTGCTGAAGGGGCCTGTGACTCCTGTCTGCACCTGTTTATTGCTATGGACAGTGACAGAGTTGTAAAAGCCTTTTGAGGTTAGCCATTTCTCAGCACCTGAAATCGATAACCTGTCTTACTGAACCAGCAGATATTTTAAAGACCTCCGACATCTGTGCTCACTGAGAGAGAAGGCTGCTAGTCCCCACTGGAATAGCCTCTGGCACCCCAGGCAATGAGAGGATGTTTGAGTGTAGCTCTTCACCACCTCATGGTGTGGGGATGGTGCCACTGGACGGACTTAATATACTTAGTGCTCACGGGTAGATTGACATCCGGTCTGGGACTGACTGAGAAGAGAGGTTTGTCATTTTAGTGTTGAGGTGTTAGTACATTCTGGGTATGAAAGGCATTTGATATATTTTTCTTAATTATGGGGTTTATTTTTCTAAGTATGGGTTAATCAGCTTGTTGACTGTGTATGCCCTTAAAAGGAAATTAAATTTCCCACTGTGGACCTTAAAGAATCAGGGAAATTTGTTTGTTAAATTCTCCTTGGGAGAACAGAACTTCTCTTCCCTGACACTTTATTATCTTTGATTTTTTTCAAAGGGCCTTGATTGGTGGTTGTGCCTCAGCTAGACTTTATGGGGGTTTGGTTGGTATATAGTGAGCATATATAAAACCTGAAGTATCCTAAATAAAGTTATTTATTTAAATATACTGCCAGTCTTATACTGGTTTGATTACTTGGTTCATCCACTAAAGCTGATGAGGGAGAGTAAGCCAGGGCAGGGCCTGGTGCCGGGGGGCCACAGCACAGCACACAGCTGGTGCCAGGTGGGCCGCTCCAGGAGGCTGTGCTCAGATGAGCGAATAGAATTATGTTGTCTGTTTTCCTTCTGAGTAAACCAGTTCTTCCAAGGATGCCGAGAACACTCGCTGTAGAGGCTGGGGTCTGTAGCTGGGATCTGACTGACCCCCCAGTGTGGTGCTCGAGGGGGAGGGGTGCTCCTTCCCTTCCAGTTCTGCCCTTTACGGGACCCTGTGTTAGCCTATAGGAACTTCAGTTTTATGACCTGTAACTTTGCAGGTTGTCTTCGGTTCTCCCCTTTGGGCTTACATACCCAGTTTTCAGGCTTAGGAGCTGGCAGTTAAGAAGTTCTGGTCAGAGCCTGAGGTCAGAGGCCTTTTTGATTTGTGATCCCCTTGAAATGCTGCTTCTTAGGAAAGATTTGTTCCCGTAGCCATCATTTTTACAGAATACCTTTTTAAAAAAATAGATTGAGTAACCATTCAAAACTTCCCACTTCACTAAAAGATAGAAAAAATGGAAACAGGAGAAAATTCCAAGTGCGTGTTTGTCTTGAGAGTGACTCCTGCCTCAGCCTCCTGAGAACCTTGAACTGCTACCTGTTGCAGCCCACCCACCATGCCCGGGCCCAACAGTAAGTTCCTACAGTTTCGTCCGGCTGCGTACCGGTGACTTAGTAAAGATGTTCACTAAGTCGTTCCTGAGATCCACAACTGTGGCAGATTGCCTGCCCTGGCCATCCCTGGACTTCAGTGACACTGAAGGGTTCTCCGCCACCTGCATTAGTCACCTTTTATTTTTCCCTTTTTGATACCAAATTTCCTTTTATTGAGAATGTCTTTTCCCTTTCTTCTGGTACTCAGATCAGATGTGGGAATCTTGGAAGTTAAGAATGGAGACAGGGAAGGAAAGAACTACCTTGAGGATACCAGGTACCTAGAACCAGATACTTACCTGAGCACCTCCCTGTTGGTGTGGATCTGTGGGTGAAAGTGCTCACTGGTCCCGTGATGCCGTGGCCTGGGGCCATGGAGTTGAGCGACCTTGGTCCCCCCCCCCCCCCCATTACTACTCTGCCTCGTCCGATGATCGGAACCTAAGGAAGTGGCTTTTAAGAATGGGCCTGACCTTTCTGAATTTATCATCTGTCATTAACTAGACAAGATTTTTGGAAATTCACTGTGTTTTCAAACTTGTAATAGTAAGCTGTTGGGGTAAATGCTGTGCCCAGTCACTTGTAGTAAATGTGACAGAGCAGTCAAACCTACTCAAGTGATTGAGTGTGCTCCATTCTCCTTTACAGTAGGTCTCCGAAAAGATGTGGAATTTCCCGAACTCGGCTTGTTCATTCCTGTGTGTGCCCCCTCTCGGGGAATCAGGAACAAGAAGCAGGGTCTAAGCATGGTGTCTGGGTGAGAAGCTGGGGAGGCTGAGCCATGTCTTAAAGGATCTTTCTTTTTTTTCTTCTTTTCTTTTTTTTTTTTTTTTTTGGCATCTGATCTAAAATCGTAGTACCAAAATATTTGTATCACACCCTAGTAGCTCTTAGAGATGGGAGCAGAATCAGTTCTGATCACACTTTATTCTGATGGAAGACATTTCCTCATGAAAAATGCCAATACTGATTTTTTTAATCTGTTCTTTTCCAAATGCACTTTCTAATTTTTTTCCTTTTAAAATTGCTTCTTGGAACCAATGTTATTGTATTTGTACTTAATTTTTGTTCTCATCTAAATGTGCATTTTCTGACTGTATAGAAGAAACTTTGTTATATAATTTAATAAATTAAATATCTAAATAGTCATGCCTGTGGTTATCTGTACTGGCGAGACAACCTTGAGCCCCTCTGGGATTGTGACATCACTGCTGTGTAGGACTTCTCAAGATGCCCCAAGCTTTTGAATGAACAGTTGGGTGATGTTTGAGCTCAAGAATGAAAGAAGGGCTGGAGAGATGGCTCAGTGGTCAAGAGCACTGGCTGCTCTTCCAGAGGACCCAGGTTCAATTCCCAGCATATATGTGGTACAGACATACATGAAGATAGCTTTATCTACACACAATTTTTTTTTAATGACGGAGAATCTTTATTGTAACATGGTCAGGGGTTATGACAAAAGTCTAAAGATGTGTATTTTAGTCAGAAACATATGTCCTCACCTCCTTAAATGACTATTTGAACTTGATTCTCCAGAAAATGGAAATAGCTCATTTCCAGTCTTGAACCAGATGTTCTTATTCATGTTTTCTGTCTCTTTCTAAGATAACACTGTCAGGGCTGCCTACAGCTCAACACTCGAGTACTCACTGAGCATGCAGGAGGCCCTGGCTTTGAGTCCCAGGACCACAGAAATCAACTAACAGTATAAGGTATGCAGTCCGTGGAGGTAAAGTTCAGCCTTGTAAAGTGTACTGATGGGGTTTTAGTGTACCAGTTCTCCAACTGCAAGACTGACCAGAGCATTGCCTCACTGCAGAGAGAAGCCCCGCCCTCCACAGCAGCCCACGCTCCACAGTCCTTCGTATCTGACCACGTTGTTCTCCTTTCTCAGCACTGCAGCCTTCCCTCCTGACCAGCATGGCTTCTGAAGTGCCACCTGCCTCTTCCTTGGGGACCTAACCTTACTTAGAACCACTGTGTGCTGCTATGTGTGTGCACACTCCCATGTAGACACAGATAACGACCAGCACCTTTGTGCGGGTAGCCTTTCCATTCCGTAGATAGGAAGCACAACGGGGGCTTTGCTCAGTCACTGAGTGAGTGGTAAAAGGATTTGAGTCTTGAGGGCTTGTTTTTCCCTGCGCTGGGGGTGGAGCCCAGGGTTTTGTGCATGCTTTCGACCACCCAGCAGCTATGTCCCCAGCTCTTGAGGACTTTTGATGTCAAATCTTAACACTAGTTTTACAGATCTTTTAACTCCAGCTGCCTGATTAAGAAATAAGGGAAATAAAAATCACTGATTTTGCTTAAAAGTAATCATTCAGAGTGTCATAGCCTTATGATTTCAAAGGCATGCCATTATCCAAGTGCTATTGAGAGGGCCCCATCTGTAAGTTACGTTCTTCATGAGTGCTGGTGGACTGCAGTGAAGTCATAGGAAATGCTTAGGCCACTGATAAAGCACAGCTTCTCTCCGCCCTCTCATACCCTCACTCGCAGCCCTGGCCAGCACCAAGGCCATCCAAGAGAGAAGGCAGAGGTACCCTTCTGAAGGGGAGTCCTCTGAAGGATGCTGGTGCCACTTGCTCAACTCTTTCCTCTGGTCTCATAGCCAGAGATGACTGGAAGCTCACTGAAGATGTTTGCCATCAGGACATTTTCCTTAGCGTGAAAGCCAGGAGAAAAGCAAGTGTCCTGAGGACGGATTGTGTGGCTGAGCTGTGACCAACAGGATTCTTAGCCTTGGCTACAGTTCCTGGCTCAGCAGAGTTGCTCAGTGTACAAATCTCTGTTCTATGCTAACTCTCAGAAGACACTAGAATCTAAAAAGACCAGGTGATGTAGTTTTAACTTCCTGCTTAGAAGAATTCCCACGCTGGCTGGAAGACTTTCTTCCCTCCCGCATGGTCCTTTGATAACTGTACCCTGACATTCTGTGGTTTTCCATTTACCTCCTTTAGAGATGTGGCTTCTAGCAAATGATCACTTACCTCAACCCATTTATTTTGTACATTTTCAAACACCCAACCTTTTGCAGAATTTCTTGTCTCTTGAGGAGCACACCAATATGGTTGGTACCTGATTTTAACCCAATGCCAATAGGTTAAGGTTTAAACAGTTGTCTCCTAAAAATGAGAGACGTCAACGTGAAGATAGCATTCTATATTTTTTCATCCTGGATTAAATAAGTCTACCATCCTCTCCATTTCCCTCTTCCCTTCATGGTCACAAACTGGAGCTGGTTCTCACTGCCCGACTGGCACTTGCTGTGGGCATGCCCCGCCTCTGTCTGTCCTCTTTGGCACCCTGCATGTAGCAGCCTAACTTGGCTTTCTGAACAACGAATGACCTATTGAAGAGCATCCTTAGCCCCCCAGTGTCTAGCACAGTGTGTAAAGAAAATGATAAAATTCCTTCCCTGGAGAAGACAACAGTGTCTACCCCTCCCTCCTGTGATCTCAACAACAGACTGAGGAACGATTCCTCCAAAGTTCTGCTTGTCTGTCCTGTTCGCTGTCCTCTCCCAAGCCATAGGTCTTGGGCTCTGGCTGCTGGATGCCGCTCTTGTGTCCGGCTCCCTGCTTCTGTGCCTGCTGGCGTCTCCTGCTTTCGTTCTGTTGGTACTGTCTCTGTTTGCACTGTCACTGTTTGCTCCCTCCTGCCGCCGCTGCTGCTGCCACGGCCATGCCACAGCCCGGGAGGGATGGGGTCCCCTCTTTCCCGCCCGGCTGTGCTGCTACTCTGTTTCCCAGTTTTCTCTACAGCACCTTCTCTGCACTCCGGTGCATGAGGCGCCTCCGCTTGCCCCTGGACTGACAATGCCCTGCAGTGGGCTGGCCTGGTAAGAGCAGCGTCCAGCACCACTGCTTCCTCCACCTTGGCCAGGAAACGTCTTTCATTCTTACGGTCTCTCACGTGCTGCTTTATACTGGAAACTCGTATTTTAGGATTTTAAGTTGGAAAGCTGACACCGTTTCCTTTGAAAACTTTTTGTTTGTCTGTTGGAATGCATGAATGTGGCTACAGTATGCTTGGCTTGTTTTTTAATTACGTGTTCCATGTGTCTTGCTAACAGCTCGGCTATGCTCTCTAGCCACTTGGGTTCAGATTTTATGATGACAGAGAAAGTTATTTATGCTGTTTTACCTCATTATGGAGAAAAAAAAAAAACTAAGAAATTTGGTATGGTTTAAGACCTAAAAAAAAAAACAAAAAAACAAAAAACAAAACAAAAAAAACCTTGTAATTCCAGATTTAAACTGCTCTGGAAAACACCACATGGTCTGCTCTGCCATGGTGAGGTGACCAAGTGGGCAGTCGCCATCTTGACTAAGGTTAAAAAGAGTCATGACCTCACCACCATCTTTAGTAAGGGTGATGGGTCCACCAGGAGACATCAGGTCTTCAAATTATTTTGGATTAAATAGATTTCTATGTGATAATTCTGTCCTGTCCTAAAAACAAGGTTTGTAAAAGATAGGATTTAAAAGAATGCTGGTTTACTGAGATACTAAAGCTGCACCTCTGCGTTCATGTACAGGGATGACTCTTGCTGGCAGCCAGATTGTGTAACCTAAGAATAAGCCCGTTGATATTGAAACTAAATTTTTTGCAATGTTGAAACTTGGTTTTGCCTTATATATCTTAGGACCACAGCTAAATGCCAGAGACTGAGATATTCCTGTTTGATGATACCTAGTCTCTCTCCTTATCTGAGGTCTGTTGGGCTAACAGAGACCAATTTAAGAATATATGTCTAATCTTGCTTTTACTAACATTAGTAAGCTGTAACTAATTGGGAAAATTGTATGTTCAGATTTACCTTATATATGCTCTCAAAGTTAAGCACAAACAACATTTGTCTAATTTAGATATACCTAAAAGATTTTGTTCCCCTGATCCTCAAATACCTTTAGAGATCTGAGAATATGGCATTTAATATGAAAGCTTTTTATGATAGAGAGACATGCCAGCTCCTGGCAGAATCCTGTATCTCCTCCAAGAAGATGGATGGCCACAGAAGAGCTTTCACCTGGAGGCTTGCTTTGGATGTGGCAATGCTAGCCACTGAACAAAAAACTACCTTTCACCCCAGCTGCTACCTAGATCCTGCCAGGACTGGGAAACAGGACATTGGGGAATCGATTGCCCCATGCTGCGAAGTCAAGGTGGGTCAGTCTCCCCAAATGCCTACTCCAAAAAAAAAAATCTGTCAGATCTTCTGGGCTTAGCAGCTGAACTGGGACTTATGGCCCCTACCCCCCAACAACCATGTAGAGACTTGGGAGTGCCTAGGTAGCTGGAAAACTGACTCACTCTTCATTTACTTGTCCTTCTCAGATCTGATGGTGTTTGATGACCAGGGTATTAATAGATTTGCCAGTTTTACAGCTCTCCCCCCTCCCCTCCAACCCCAAGGCTACAAGCACCTTGGTAGCTCATTAGTAAGTTTCCTGTTAAAAGTACAGACAGATGTGCCTCATTCACAGACTTCATGGTACAGGATAAACTGGTTTCCGATGTAACTTCAGAGGTTCAAAGTTTTAGCATTGATAAATGCAATTCTGATAAACTGATAGAGTACTGACTACAAAATATTTTCAGGAGTCCTTAAGTTTATAGCCCTTTGCTATGACACCAAGATATAAATCTGTTGCAGTTGTTTTAGACACCTGCAGGTTCCTGCACAGGTCCACCCCTCCTGCCAGACTCATGCCAAGGCCAACCTGCAAAGGGTCCTCCAGATATGCCAGCCCCTGTACCAGCTCCGAGGACACCAACCAGGTGAGTACTGGCAGGAACCTAACTTCACCCACATGCCCACTCATAAAAACTCTGTTATCTCCTAACTTACTGACACTTTCACAGGATGGAAAGAAGCATTTCCCATCTCCAGAAAAACAGCAGATGTGACAGCTCCTGTACCCCTGAAACACATCATCCCTCAATTTGGCGTGCCATCCCTCCAAGCTCCTGGGACTTCACTGCTGATGCCACCACTCCAGACTCAAGAGCATATCAACTCTTTCGTCTGGCTCATTCACCCTTGCCTCTTCTGTACAACCAGGGCACATCTCCATTTCATTCTCTCTGACAGTTATCATTCTTCCCATGGCCAGCCCAGCTCATGGGACCAGTGATAACAATCTATTTTTTCTCCTAGCAGCCTGCCTTCTCAGCTCCCTCAAGGAACAGATGCCTGAGGTCTCCAGGATGACAGCTAACTGAATGCTTCTTCACTCACACCTCCCTCTGTGCATGACCCTGACTCCCAACTTCCCTCTTCCCACTTTGTCCCAAGTCAGCAAGAAGCAGTCTCAAGAACTCAGCTCCCCATTCTCACCTCACGTGCTACCCGATTCTAACTCCTCACCTTTTAATAATAAACAAAAGGGGGAATATTAGCATTAAGACGTTACCTGGCTGGCCCCTTGGAGACCTAGCCAGTAGGCAGGCAGTACCTTGGCCCACTCAGGGTCCTGACAACATCCTCCTATGTAGCCCCATTTGCATAGCCCATTTGTACATGTTCTAAGCCTGCTTTAAGAGGTGGGCTCTGCCCACCTTTCTCTCTCTCTCTCTCTTCCTTTCTCTTCCCACGAGGCTGCTTCTGCACCTCCTTTCTTCCCTCTTTCCGTCTCTTCCCTTCCTCTCTCGTTCCTCCTCTCTCCTCAGCCTTTATCTCCAGAGGTGCACTCTGCAGCCCTTCCCTTCCCTTAATAAAAACCCTCTATGTGAGTGCTGTCTGCAAGGTGTGAGTGACTTTCTGCCTTGCCCTTTGGCTCCTGCCCGCCAAGGCCACTGCCCATCATTTTTAAATACAGCAGTGGCAAATGTATGCCTGAGTATTTAAGAAATGCTAAGCTGTTCTTGAGCTTGTGCCATGTCACACGGGGAGCCCCAGTTCACCCCCATCCTCACCAGTTCACCCCCATCCTCACCAGTGTTTAGTCTAATCTCAAGTTTGAGACCTTATGTAAGATGCGTGATGACAGCCCATTGTGCCTTTGTTTGAATTTCTGTTTGCTGTGGATGTTGGGGTTTTTTTTATGAGTTTATTTATCACCTACATATCTTTTTTTGATAAAAATAACTATTCAAGTACATTATATCAATCTGGCCTTGAACTCACAGAGATCAGCCTGCCTCTTCCTCCTGAGTGTTGGGATTAAAGGTGTGCACCACCACAGCCTGCTTGACTGTTCAAATATTTTACTCATTTTCACAGATTGTTTTATATGAAGACTATTGAGAAAGATATTCAAGAAAATGGTTTACAAAGTGGCCTGGGGGAAAGAATGACAGGCGGAAGTCACAGACAGACAAGAAGGATTTGATTCCTACACAACACAGATAGTATTTTCTAATAATCTAAATTAGATACATTTTAACTTTAATTTTTTTTTAATTTTGTATGTACGAGTATCTTGCCTGCATGTATGTCTGTGCACCATGTTTGTGCAGTGCCTGAAAGTGCAAGAAGAGGGCATGATATCCCTGGAGCTGGAGTTACAGAGGGCTGTGGGCAACCATCTGGGTAATGGGAACCAAATTCTGGTCCAGTGCAAAAGCAATAAGTGCTCTTAACCACTGAGCTCGTGCTCTCTCTCTCTCTCTCTCTCTCTCTCTCTCTCTCTCTCTCTCTCTCTCTCTCTCTCTC
>CABHPH010136143.1:0-16880 GCA_902168325.1 Peromyscus nudipes
TGAGGAGTGAACAATGACTGAAGAGACTTCATACCAACCTGCACTTTTAGGGAGTCCTCCTACTATTTCTGAAGTTTCTTGGATAGATAAGTTTCTTGCAGAACTCTTTTACTGCCCAGGTGATTGACAAGCCTGTTTGGATTATCCTTAAGGAATTGTGTGACTTTATGGTTTAGCAGAAGTTTGGTGGGATAGGATCTTTATGATCTTTTGGAAAGTTCACGTCATGTCATCTTTTACTAGTAATCAGTTTCCTGTGGTTTCTTTTCCTGGTTTTACAAGTTGCTGAAAATGAAGGTGAACTCTTATCTTCACTGACCTTCTACAATACAACTAGCTATCTAACAACGAAACCTGTGTCCCTATATCCACAGATAAGTAGCATCTTCACCCTTCATTGAGGAAGCTCCTTTTTGCCACAGGTAGAGTAATTTTCTTAATGTTTGCTTGATAAACCTCTAATTCTGAATTCTGTCTCTGCCCTTTAAAATTCTTGTAAAGTCTTCCAGTCTATTGTCAGTATTAAGACCCAGATATCGATGACAACAACAACTAAAAGGCCCATTCCTTAAAAAACAAACTTTTTACAGGGAGGAAGCAGGGTCTTACTATGTAGCTCTGCCTGGCCTTGAACTCATAGTGATCTTTTCTTTATATTTCTCTGAGTGCTGGACTTAAAGGTATGAGCCACCAGACCAGGGTTGAAATGTAAACATTGTAGAAAATAGAACAACTAAGTGTTTATCTCTGTGGGAAAGCAGAAGGCTAGTTTCAGTGGGTACAACTTACTAAATACCAATGGCCTGATCATAGTACACAGAATTAAAAGTTCAGGAAAAACTAATTATACAGGACATATCTCATTGGTCAATCTTGCCCCTAAATTCCTCCAGTATTTTTCCACTAGTCCATCCACACATCAAACCTTCTTATCAACTTTTTCTCTGTGGTTGATTTCAGATGCTCTCTCTCCATTTGTAAAAGTATTGAGTAAAGTCTTCATTCACCGTTTAACTATTCTCAGTATAATTTTATTTTACCAACCCAAAGATGAAGACACTCTGGAAGAAAAAAAATACATTTACTTATTTATATTTATTTATTTTGTTTGTATTACTGTTTTTCAGATAAGCTGGCCTGTGTAGCCCAAGCTACCCTATATTCCTCCTGGGTGTTCGGATTATTAGCCTGTGTACCACCTTCAGCAATATTTACTTCTTTAAATATTGTTTGACAGTGGTAGCTTTGCCTCTACTAAATGTACCTCCCATGGGAGGCCTTATGTTCTTGTAGGAGGGAATGGGGGGGTTGGGAGGGGGAGGCTTGAGTTGTGGGAGGAAGATCTTTGATTGGTATGAAGATGAATAAAAAAGTTTTCTTAATTAAAAAAACAAAAATACTACTACTTGTTAAACTAATTAAAATTTTGAAATAAAATATTTATAGTTATTATTACTTTGCACAAATTATAAATGCTATTTATTTATGCAATTATTTGTTTAATATACATTGTGTATTCTTGTGTGTGTGTGCACATGTGCATGTGTGTAGAAGCCAGAGAGATTGACACTGAGTGACTTCCTAAATTGCATCTAAAATTACTTTTTAAGAAAGACTCTTTGCCTGATCCTGGGTCTCAATTCAGCTAGACTGTCAGACTAGCAAGTCTCAGGAAACCTCCCATCTCTGTGCCCCACACTTGGGATACAGGCAGGTTCCATCTCATCTAGCATTCTTTGTGGATGTTGGAGATCCTATTCAGGTCCTTGTGCTGAGTCTGCAGGCCCCTTGCTTATGGAGCCATCTCTGCAACCCCTAGAAAGGTTCTTAATGTACAAAATGTATAAGATTAAGAAAAATAATTGAAATGATAAACTTCTCACTATTAATGAAAAACTGGTGTAAAGCAGCCTTGATATTTAAGAGATACCCTGGCACACTCTTTTCTACTTTTTTGAATACTGATGAGAGTTATAACATTTAATAGCTATTGAGTTTGTTTTTAGGATACACATGAAAATAGCATTCTTAAATTTCTTGGGATTTTCTGACATCAACAAAGTGATAAATAATGGTACTGAGAAGTAGCATTGTATGTGTACTGAGACATGTCCTTAGGACACGGAGCTTCTTCATCAAAATGAAAGTGTGGCAACAAAGTACCATCTCCCTGTACAGTAATGTCTCTGGTGTATTTCATAAACTCAAAGAGCAAGCAACATTTTCTCCCCTGCATATAAAAACAAAACATCAAACAAGTGACGTAAACAGTACAGATCTGAAAACAAAACTACAAAGCATATAACGGAGGTGAATTCAATAGCACCAAATTAATTATTTGCTTTTTAATATTTCTCCTTTCAAAAATAAATTGCTTTCTTTCATGTCTCATTCATTTTTTTTCCATAAAAAATATTAAAGCTATAGCCCAGCTGAACAGTATTTGGATTCTGAAAATTGATACTCAAAAAAAAATATCATCTTGAAAGGATTTTAAATCTTTCAAGGACTGTATGTACCCTAGAATCAAGAGTGGTTCTTCCTGGTTTGGTTTACAGTAATGCAAGCTCTAGAGAGGAAATGGCAGAAGCTATTTTGAATCTGGGTGTATCTTTTTTAAAAAGGGATTTTTCTGCATGTTCCAAGAGGCTGGTTCTGGCCATTTGGAGATAAATGTGTACGCAGGTGAGTGGATGAGTAGGCACAGCTCCTCATATGGCTACAACATCTGCTCAAGCAACACATGTTCCATTTCCAGAGCTCAAGTCACACTCTGTAATTGTGTTACAGATGTTGCAAGATTTTAGTAACACTTTCCTGCTAACTTTCTTTGAAAGTATCACTACCTAGTACACTGCTGCACTGAATTTTTCAGACTTTGCTTTGGCTACAAGGCATAGTTGAGCTGGGTGTGGTATTGCAAGTCTATAATCCCAGCACTCAGGATGCTAAATCAGCAGAATTGCCTTGAGTTTGAAGCTAGCCTGAACTGTATTGTAGGAGCCTGAAAAGGAAAAACATAATTATAGCCATATCTCTTTCTTCATATTTTCTTTTTTATGAGGAAAATTTCATTATCAGATGGTAACATCAAATATTATATATATTCTTTAAAGAGCTTATTGACATTATTCTACTCAAGCAAACTAACTTATTAAATTTGAATATATGTATATATCTGCCATTGTTCTCTTTTCCTATTATTTACCAACCCTCAAGTTTATCCAAAGCACCTCTTAGCCTATATAGTTTTAACATTAAGATAATACTATGCCTCAGAAGTTGAACTGTATAAATGTTTGATAAATGTGACATTTTAATTACCTTGGTGTGGGAGGCCAGCTCTCACTTTTTCCCAGGGTACTTTTGAGGAGAGAGGGATAAGAAATATTTAGATAGAAAGATAATGTGGAGAAAACGAAAATACAGGATAACTTCTGGAGAACCTGGATCAATATCCACTGGCCCCTTCTTTCTCTTCAAAGGGGCTTTTTATAGGAATGCCAATGGGCAGGGCAAAAGACCTCACCCTAGCACAGTCAAGTGTAGACACTTCCAAATGCCTAGTAACCACGCTTATGGTCAAGCCATCCCCTAATTTAGCCCTGCTGGGTAAAGCAAGATCAGATCTCACTAGGAAACCTCTGTGGACTTCCACACCTTGGGACTTTTGCATACATCATTCAAAACATATTGCATAGGCAACAATAAGTATCTAGGTTACATCTGTGCACAACAATTATTGTTTTAATTTAGAGGCTTAGTGCCCATGAGACTTTGATCTCAATCTTGGAAGATAATAAATGTCACAGGGTCAGTACAATGAGGTAACTGGCAAGATGATGAAATACTAGAATGGAGCAATTTGGAGAGTATTCAGACCATAAAATAGTACAGTTCAGGAGAGAAAGAGGAGATGTGAGGATAAAGATAGGTGAGAAGCAATTCCAGAAGACAGCATGAGGGCAAGAATGAATGGAAACCACAGGAAACTGCTCTGCTCATGGAAGAAAATGAGCAATCAAAGAGAGAAGGTATAGTCTTCAGCTGCAGAGGGTAAAGAAAGGGGTAGAGAAAAAACACACATAATAAACATCGCAGTTTTCTAGAGAACTGAGCCATAATTCACCACAGGATGCCAAGCCAAGACTGAATAGAACAGAAGCTTCTCACTTTGATTTGGTAAAAGAGAGATAGAAAGTGATGGGACATTGTAACATTTAATATGCAGGGTATCCAGGGCTTATTACCCCATGCAATCATGGCACAATGGAATCCAGACATGAGTGAAAGTTTCAGTCTTCAGGTAGGTGAATCAGCAGGGAAGCTAGCTGGAACACTCAAGAGAGATTGTAATTACTCACATCTCTTCAGTGAATTTTTCTATGACTATTGGACAGCAGCTCAAAGTTGTTCATGGTGATAGTGTGGTACTAGGCAAACAGAAAACTACTAGAATTTTCCTATTTCTTTCATTTTTGAAAATTTCTGGTTAAATACTAGCCCATTCCACTTACTCAGCAGAGTTCAGGGACCCCAGGAAATAGAATTCATTTTATAGACTCCAGTTGGGAAGAGCTGGATTTTATTTTTTTGAAAGTCTGTTTTCTCACACCAAAGGCAACATGGAAGTTTTCTTTTCTTATCTCATGAAGTGTATAAAGGGGGAGTTGGAGAGGTTAGAGAAAAGTATATCTTTGAAGGCCCTCAGTTATGGTCTTATTCTGCTTATATTCCATTGCCCACTCTACACCATCTCCCAATAATGCCATCTTACTCAGACACAGTTAAGAAATTAACCATCTGCTTAGATGAAATTCACATAACCCAATTACTTCTCAGTTGCTCTAACAGCTCAAGACCAAAATGCCTTCAGAACAGGAGCCTTTGGAGATATTCATATCCAACATGTTGTAATACCTAAAGTTGTGCACTTCATGCTGATGTGCTGTATTTTTCTCTTCTTCCTGGGGGGAAATTGTAGTTTTCTATTTTAAAATTCATTGAAAGTCAGCTACTTCTTCCATGCTTCTCTTCCCTGTGATATTTAATCAACACCTGTCTTGGTCCACTTTTTCTGTTGTTGGTAATATAGAATGGTTGAAGTCAGGTGGTTTATGAAGAATAAAGATAGATTTAAGTCATTGTTATGAGGCTAGGAAGCTCAGAACTGGGTGGGTGCCTTTAGTGAAGGATCACAGTGTTTCGTCACACCACAGAATAATAGTACCAGACATGATGTAGATGCAAAATATGTAGCCAGCTCCCACCATTTTAAAAGGTTTCTATGAGGAGAGAGAAATAAGAAACTTTTAGATAGAAAGATAGCAGAGAGGAGACAGATAGAAACACAGGATAGCTTTGGAAGGACCTGGATCAAAATCCACCGGCCCCTTCTGTCTCTTCAAAAGGGCTTTTTATAACAATGCTAAGGGGTAGGACAAAAGATCTCTCCTTGCTAGATCAAAGCATGCTATACAGACAAGTGTGGACCCTTCCAAATACCTGGTAACCACACCTGTGGTCCAATCTTTCCCCTATGCAGCTCTGTTGGGCAAAGCAAGCTCAGATCTCACTAGGAAACCTCTGTGGGTCTCCAAAGCTCCCCCTTCTTAATATATTAAAGGGCCCCTCAGGCCCCTCAGGCCCCTCAGACAGATTGTACCTGCCTTAGGTCATTCGTTTTCTCTAGTCAACCTTACCTGTCCTTGATATACACTTTCCACCAAGCATACACTATCTTAGGTTGGAAGCTAGCAAGAAGAATATTGCCCATCCCTGACTACCAGCCTCTGCCAGGGGGAAGTACAGAACTTAATTCAGCTGTGACTTAGGTCTCTACTAAGAGCTTGCAAGCAGTTGGAACAACCACAGCAATCCCTAGGGCTGCCATACCCCCAGTAAAGGAATAGAGGATGATAAAGATAGAATGTCCTTTTTAAATGGGTCTAAGATGTCTATAACAGCCTTAGCTGTTCTAAGCCCTTTTTTAAAATCAACAAACTCTTGATGCAAATGCATCAAATGAATCAATAAACTCCTGATGCAACTGCATCAAACTGAAAGACTTCTTTAGCTTCACCAAACCATGGTTTATTAATATCAACAGATTAACATAATTCTCATATGAATATTACCATACATATTTACAACTAGCATGAATATCACTATACATACTTACAGTTCTTACAAACTTACATTCAAAAGCAAACTCTCTATAGGACTATGTTACAAACTTTAGCAAACATCTGAAAGAGATCTCTTAACAGAAATATTTACATTTTATTCCAACAAGAAATAGGGTATATGAATTGTGAGTTACCATAGTTAAATTGTAGGTGAACTCAAAACTGTTTCATTTCTGAAGTTTGAAGTTGAAAGTCAGTTTTGATAACCAGTTTTAAAGTTCCCCTGAAAATTTGAAACCATAGCCTATTTCGTCAGAAGCTCTAGAGTCTTTGTATCCAGCGTCCTTGACCCCAGGATTTGGTGAGAGCTGCTGCTATGGGGCTGCAACACTAGGGACGATGTCACTCCCCCTGCCACCTTCCCCACTGGGCCTTCCTAGCCATTCTGGAACTGGTGGAAGTGCACCCAGCAGTGGAGGTCACCGGCCAGGAGTTGGTTTCTTTACCCAAATTCATTGCACTCTCCCTGAATGCAACAATTCAAACATTGCCAAAAATTCACTCTCAGCTACAGCAACACTTTCAATTAGCTTTCCCTAGGGTAAAGGTGGAATTACCATACTGAGCTGCCTTTCTGCTCAGCAAATAAGACTCAGGAACTGCCTCTTAAAGGGATCATATATTGATTTGCCGCTAGCAATCAGAAGCGGTGTGGCTTTAGGCTCCATTTTATTCCTGCTCTTACCAAATAGCTACAACACCTTTTCCTAAACTCCTTCTCAGCAGTCTGGGGGCCCCCCTTAGTTTCTTGCTTTCCCCAGACTGCAGAATGGAACATCAATACCAGGAACATTGGTTCAGCTGCTCTCACTCAAGCTCCTCTGGAGGAGTGTCAGCAGCTATGGTGTCATCATAGTTGACATTCCTCTGTTCCAAGCACTGTACCAAGCACTCAGGCAACCACTGAGCTTCATTTGGTGACTGAGGGTACAATTGTCCCTTCTTAATTTTTTGACTCTGCATCTTAAGACTGTCATGAGATCTCTCAATGATGCCTTGTCCTTTTATTAGACTTTTATTAGTCCAAGGTTTTCCTCTTGCATCTCAGGCATAACCAAGGTTCCTTATTTGCCCTCAAGCTTTTTTCACACCCAAAGCAACTTCCCACTTTACCAAGAGCTCTCCCTTTTTCTAAAGGGTCTCAAAGTGGCCTGACAAGCAGCATTGACTGGCAAACTAATTGACAGGCAAGCTTTGGTCATCTGTTTCCAGTCCTCGGGAGGTAAGGCTTCAAGGCTTGTGGAAAAAAAGGTAGCATTGGGACCGTCATTTGGGGCTGTACCAGCTGCAAGCCGTGTTCATCAAGTTTATATTCATACTGAAAATCAAGACCAAGTGAGCTTATGCCCCTCTGTCCTCCCTGAGCTCACCTTAGGACACCTGTGTTACTGTTTGACAGGTGTATGGCCCCAGTCAAACTCCCCACCTGGCACTGTCTGATGAGAATCCTTGAAGCAAGAGCCTTTTCAGAGTGATTCCCTCCCATATATATCCCCTTTATCCCTGCTTGTCCCTTCCCCCAAGATGCAGAGTCTCTGATACTGCCCCTGTGGCTCAGCCCTCTGCTAGCTGTTTTTGTTTTGTTTTGTTTTTTAATACTGGCTCAAAGGGAAGACAGGACTGGTGATGAAGGTTTGCCATGTTCCAGGAGGTTTTTGTGCTAGGACAATTATGGGCAGCTTTCCCATTCTGATAGATGACACCCCTGGTGAGTCTAATTCTGCCTCTACAATGAGAGGAGAGATCTGAAGAACTTCCAGCCATTGAGAAAGAGAAATTACTAAGTTTTTCAAGCCCTTTAGTGCCTCCCTTGTCTCATCTCCAGACTTCTGTTCCTTAAACTAGGCTTCATGGCCAAGAGGGAATTGACCCTGATTAAACAATGTTGTAAAAGTGTTCAGACCTGGTGGCAGTTCCAGCAGAGTGGAAGGTTTTGTTCCACCCAGGTCTGCATCAGGGAAAATTTCCCCTGCCACTCAGGGCTTAGATCTAAGCTCTCCCGAGTTAACACCCACAGGCCAAAAACTTCCATGGGAATCTTTCCTGGCCCATATTCTTCATAATATTTTTGCATTTTGACTCTGATTCTCCCCCAGGAATCTGCATCCAGAGTTCCATAGTCAGAGAACCAAGGACACAGTTCCTCTATTAATCCCAAGAACCTCTGTACTTGTTGGGTTTCTTCCTTAACTCCCCTAGTTTTCAAACTTTCTACAAGTGACTATACAAACATCTGCTCATTATATTCCTGCCCTATGGTGGCTTTTCTTTCTCAGACTAAGTCTGCAATGGCTGCTTGTTCCTGAACGCTGTATTCAGGTACAGCACTAGGGAAATTCTACTCTTCCTCTAAGTTTCTTCCTACATAATATTCCTATACCTAAACCTTATATTTTTTCTTATTTAATAGATAGAAATTAAAAGAGAGAGAAAAAGAAACCTAGACAGAGATAGATACTTGCTGCACCCTAATTTTTCTATACACAGCTTTTGCTCCCAAAGAATAAAACACCACTGCCTAACCTTTTCATAATTCATAACCTGACATTCCCAAGTGCTTCTGCAGGGTTTTCCTACTCTCACTTACTATCCTCTGCACCCAGATCCCAAGTTCTGGTACCATCTATGGGAGGCCAGCTCCTACCTTTTAAAGGGTTCCTATGAGGAGGAGAGAGGGATAAGAAACTTTTAGATAGAAAGATAGTGGAGAGGAGAGAGACAGAAACACAGGATAGCTTCCGAAGACCTGAATCAAAATCCACCAGCCCCTTCTGTTTCTTCAAAGGGGCTTTTTATAACAATGCCAACGGGTAGGGCAAAAGACCTCTCTCTTGATAGATCAAAGCATACTGCACAGCCAAGTTCAGACCCTTTCAAACACCTGTTAACCACACCCATGGTCCAATCATTCCCCTATGCAGCCCTGCTGGGAAAAGCAAGCTTAGATCTCACTAGGAAACGTCTGTGGGTCTCCACAATGGAGGAGCCCTCACTTTATAATCATTCATTCTCAAAGATGCTAAACCAATCCTTGGAAATCAGCCTAGCCTCGCTAGAAAGGGATTAATCCACCTTAATAACTGAAACATTTCAGGAAAGTCTTACCTCCCAACACTGCCACAGTAGTAACTAAATTTCAGTATTTGGGGAGGAAACTAACTGAATTCACTAAATAGCAACACTTGAACTAGAATTCTTTCCAAAGTTTTTCTGGGCTTGTAAAAGTTTCTGTCACTTAGAGCTATAAATGTCACTCTAAAGACTGATTTTAATGCATCCTACAAGTTTTGTGGGGAGCGGGGAGGTGTTGTGTCTTCATTTTGGTTTAGTTACAGAACTTATCTCTTTCTTGATTTCTTTGACTCCTTTTTCTCTAAGAAAAGACTTGTTTAATCTCCACAAGTGTGTGTACTTAATATAGATTGGTTTGCTTTGGATTTTAAGTAGTTATTTCTTTATGATCAGATAAGACACAATGAGCCATTTATGTTTTTATTCTGAATTTTCTCAGATTTGTTTTGTGTCTCAGGGTACGATCTATTTTAGACCATGCTGTCTAAGAGTATGTTGATTCTTTGAGTTAATTATTCTGCAGACATGTGTTATGTCCACTTGATGTAAGATGTCATATATTTCTGATGTTTCTTCTCTATTTTTGTCCAGATCACTTGTCTATTGAGGAAACTGAGTGTTGAAATTTCCTACTATTATTGGGTTAAACCATTTTCACAGATATTTGTCACAGTGAAAAAAAGGACAAACACATATACCTGTATACATTTTAGCGTGGTGTGAAGATAATAAATTGATTTGTCACAAGGTCTTAATAATGTGATAGAAGTAGTAGCAACTTCTGATAAAAAATCAACACACTTTTAATAGACATATAAGCTGATTTCAAAGACTACTTGCTTCAAATTTAAAAACATTTAACGAAACAGGAGTTCTAAAGTCCATATGATTACTGCTGAGAAAGAGTCTTTGGATAAAAATTAAGATATATCATTCTGTGATGTGCACCATTGAGCTTCTCTTCCTGTAAGACTCACTCCAAACAGGTGGTATCTCAGGATCCATTAGAAAAAAGTTGCTTGTAGCAGGAGTCTTAAAAGTTCTTATTAATAAAATGAAACCTGAGGCCAGTTATTGGGATGAACACTGGAAGGTCAGAGAGACAGAATAAGCCACAGCTAACCTTACCTGGCCAACTTCTCAGCTGATCTTGTTTCCTCAGACTGGAAGCCTCTGTGTCCTCATATCTGAATGGCTCTCAGCTGAACTGTGCTCCAAAGTCTGAAAGCTTAACCAGCCAGATGCTTCTAGTTCCTGGTCTTCATGCCTGATATATCTTTCTGCTATCTGCCATCACTCCCTGGGATTAAAGGTGTGTGTCACCGTGCCTGGCTGTTTCCAATGTGGCCTTGAACTCACAGAGATCCCAGATGGATTTCTGCCTCTGGAATGCTAGGATTAAAGGTGTGAGTGCCAACATTTTCTAGCCTCTGTAACTAGTAGTTGTCTGTTCTCTGACCCCAGATAAATTTATTAGGGTGCACAATATTTTGCGGAATACAATACCACCACAGTTGCTCATTTAAGAAATTTTAGAAAATAATATAAAGCAGATTATACTGTGGATGCAGACTATGGCCTTTTTGGCTGCTGTCTATTTCCCTCTGCCCAGCAATGAACTCTGCTTGTCTTTTGTCACACTATGTGTTTCATCTTCATTCTTTCCACAGAGGTAATGAGGGAGTCCAGACCAAGGTCCTTGACATACTGACATAACTTAACCTCTTTAGTCTTTTTCTCACAACACAGTGTATTTAGTTACCTGTCTTAACTCATCTTCCTCAAAGACACTCCTGTTCACAGTCAGTGCTGTTTCCAGTAACCATCACATTGCCATGCATCATGATGATACAGAGTGTGGGACAAATTATTCCTGAACTTGTATTCAGAAGAGTTCTCAAAACCTATCCAGTGGCAGTGAAGTTCCCTTATATTATTCTCCTTCAGACATGATGACAGCTAACATTATTAACAATACCTTGTGCACTTTTTTTGTAATCATTTTATGAATGCACAAAACTCCTTTGTTTTTGCTGTCTCTAAGTTATCTTTATTAAATCATCTCCTTGAAACATTACATAAAATTTCATTGCCCTAACACACTCATGACAAACAAAACACTATGTAAAAAAAAAAAAACCCTACTAATGCCTTATCTCTAATATGCTACATCCTTCAATATCCCAAACCAGAGAAAGTTCAAGATGATCAGAGGGGGCAGAAAGATTTTAAGTGCCAGTGGATCAAGGAGTTTCCTCTGAAAATGTGTCTACTAGTAATATCAAAAACTACACCCAAAGAGTCTCACCAACATGACTGCCCAAACAAAAGCTGAACAAGGATGATGACAATGGACATTTTAGCCTGGATAGGGAAAAGTTCACAATGCCTCAACCAGACACAAAGAACTAAAGGCAACTGAAGAAAGCTGAGAACAGGAGTGGTGGTCTTCCCCGTGGAAGAGTATTCCAACTGGTTGTCCAATGCCACACAGTCAGCCCTGAAACCATGTATATGCAAGTAATATTACTTGGACTGAGCAGGCTATATTTAGAAATAAATATATATGAAAATACATATATGAATGTAGTAACAATTATTGAGAAAGGAAAGAGGCCATGAATTTGAAGGGGTACAGGGAGTAGTATATAAGAAAGTATGCATGGAGGAGATGGAAGGGAGAAATGCTGCAATTATATAATAATCCTGCCCCCCCCATGAGATAATCAATCTAGTGTGCTCTAATTTTGAACTATTGCGTCTATGTCCTCAACCATTCCCACTACATAGCTACCATTCAATACACATAACACAGACATTGGTTCCTGGCATTCTATTTCCCTTTAAACTCCAATCTGCTGCGATGATCACTAGTATTGAGGACAAGCTGAAAAATTCCTCAATTTAGAGCCATTCATTTTTTTTCATTTTATAGCATCTTCCTATGTATAATCCAGCCTGCTGCCCACTTTGACGCACACACCATGAGGGTTCAGAGTCAATAACGCCTTTACTTCTCAAATTCAAATATTTCACTCTGACTGAAGCAGACTGCCTTCCTAGCTTATGTCCTTAAACTTAGCTTACAAAATTCCCCTCAAAATTTTCCTATAACTCTACATGAGAATTCATTTCCAGATCTCTCAAGTTCTGAGCATGGTGATCAAATTCCTTATCCATCCAGATGGATGCTATTAAAATGCCATAGTATTCAACATGAAAGTTATTTTTCTTTTTTCCCCAATCAGCTTTGTTAATTATTTTCTTCTCTTTTGTCATTGTTGTTTGATGCTCAGTGACTTACAAAAAAGTTCTAGATATATTCTCTCAAAGTGACATCTAACCAGCCCTGATCTTTCCATTCTATAGGTACCAGCTAAAGCATATATATATATATATATATATGTATATATATGTGTGTGTGTGTATACATATATATATATAAGTTTGCTGCTTCCAGGAACAATGCTATTTATTCTTCCCAGTTGTTGAAATAGAACATATAAACAAATAAAATGTAAAAATTGAATATCATTACTAATTCTCTGTGGCTATATCTTCCTCACATAATTATGATGAAATAGTAGTGAAAAATCTTCCAATTTCAAATACCTTTGGGCTACACTCAAATATGTCTGTAGAAACTTGAATTCTAAGAATTCTTCCACTTAGCAAAAACAAACAACTAATATTCTTGAACCTCAAGGCTTGAAATCATTTTTGCAAGTAATTTATAGTTAGCTATAAAATCCATACAATCTAACCATAATTACATTTCAGTAATGCTGTCAACATTTGTCAAGTAAGCTAAATGCTAACTGATCTGTGGTTACTCATTGTTAATTTGATGTTCCATTATTTAAAGAGACTCAAGATACTCATGAATGATAAAAGTGCCAGAGATAAGATATCTTATCTGCCTAAATGGATGTTCATGTTAATGATAGCTTAACCTGGACAGATTATAATAATGACAAAACAGTCAGTTTCCATAACAACCCTGTCAATTATGTGCATATAGGGTCTGTGTTACAAATATAATACTAATTCTGCTTAGGACCAGCAATATTAGTGGTGAATCATATTTTAGTCTCATTCCAGCTATTTGCTTTATGGTTCGAATTAATAATGGGTCTGCTAGTAGTGCCATTACTCTGCATTAAGACCATAAGGTCAGCCAGGCAGTGGTGATGCACGCCTTTAATCCCAGTACTTGGGAGGCAGAGGCAGGTGGATCTCTATGAGTTTGAGGCCAGCCTGGTCTCCAAAGTGAGTTCCAGGAAAGGTGCAAAACTACACAGAGAAACCCTGTCTCGAAAACAAACAAAGAAAACAAACAAACAACAAACAAACAAAAGACCATGAGGTCATTAGAATCTGAGGATTAAAATGCAACATTAGGTTCTCTAACTTTTGATTGAAATCCTTCAAATGGAGGTGAGTATAGAGAGGAATAATGTAACCTTTAGGGTCTTGTCTTTGAATTCTGGCTAGTTAGGGGAAAGTCATTCACAAAAAAATGGCATGTTTTTCTCCATACTACATGTTAATTTTTAATTTTTATGTATCTATTTATGTGTGCCTGTGTGTGTGTGTGTGTGCCTGTGTGTGTGTGTGTGTGTGTGTGTGTGTGTAAGCAACGCCACAGCACTAATGTGGAGATCAGAAGATGGCTCTCAAGAGTCACTTATGTCCTTTCATCTGGTGGAATCTGGAGATTGAACTCAGGTCATCAGTCCTATGCACTGCTACCTCTACTCACTGAGCCATCTCACCAGATCCGCTCTACACAGTATTAACCTTGATGACTTGGCATCTTTGTCAGCAGTCAAATCTGGAATTTGCATTTAGTTGTAAGTATTAATCTGTTTAAATTTGTTCCCTAGCTCATTTGGGAGTCAACTGCTAGAGCAGAAAAGATAATAACCTTGAATACTGTTCATATGGATTGATATTTTATATGCTTTTCCTCTGCCTCTATGTAAAATAGGTCGTTTGAGTTAAGGCGATGAATTAGCTTCCAAGCTCTATTAGCTATAGTTCACCCTCATAATTTCCAGTTACCCTGATCTTTTCTTTGATGTGTAGTTGAATTCCACAGCTTAGAATGAGCAGACTTGGCCTTAGTTAGTTCAATAACCTCTCCTAATTAGTTACTTAGCAATTTCCAAAGATCAAAATGTCAAATGTTTCTTAGCATTTGTTTTTCTTTTCACAAAATTAGATAAACACTTCCAGATGAGTAGGAAAAAGGAAAACAAAGCAAAGTGCAATGATATGCATCCAGCTAACAGTACCTCTTAGTACTTCACTTCCATATGTCTCAGATACCTGCCATGGAAACAGCACCACAATGTTTGTCCTCACAGAATCTGCAGGCCTAAAAGGAAAGGATTGCAATAATAACCCTATAAAAGCAAAAGTAGCTCATTTATCTTTCTCACTCTTGTGTAAATGCCTGAAAATCTCACACAAAAAAAGGAAAACATGAAGGGTCTTAATGTACAGTGTTCTGAAGAGAATACAGAAACCAGAACAGCTGAAGTTGAAGAGAATGTGAGTGATCAGCATCAGGAAGCATACTGGACCTTCATGGATCCAAACCCAGACTGAATTCTCAGAGTGAAGCATCATCCTTTAGCGTCTGTTTCAGACTTATTGAAAGCATGAAAAACATCAAGTGTTTCTGACTGCTGTAATCACTGATGCTCTTTTGGACATAAGCCATTTTCTTTAGCTTTCCCTTTTCTCTTCCTCTTTACTAGACCATGTTTGTTTGTAAGACTTGCATTGGTATTTGTTATAGGAAGACAAAATATAAAATAATGAGAATGCATAAGAAGTGTGGCTAATGCTGCATATAAATACTACCATGTCAATTGCTTCTCTTTGCCTTAGCTAAGGTGACTAAGATAGAAGCCTTCTGTTCCCAGGTTTTACCTTTCTTCCTGGCACAGTAAAAGGATGTGCTTTTCACGTCTTCTCTACTATCCTAGTATATCTGATCTTGAATTTAACAACAAAAATTAAAATATATTCCAAACAAACTTTGTTCTCCACATTGCCTAGGTTAATTTCTGTTTTGAGTATTTTAAGACTGACAGTCTTACATTGCTCTCTTCATATAATTTACAGGCATTGTATTCCATAATGCACATTACAAATTAAGGCAATTCAGAGTGGTAGAACAGAAAGGTCACCTACTTAAACAGTCAGTACTACATGGTTGTGTAATTTGAATGTATTTGGTCCCCATAAGCTCATTTGGAGTGACACCATTAGGAGATGTGGCTGTGTTAGATAGGTGTGGTATTATTGGAGGAAGTGTATCACTGTGAGGATGGGCTTTGAGGTCTCCTTTGCTTAGTGTGACACTCAGTTTCACTTCCTGTTGCCTGCAGATCAAGATGTAGGAATCTTAGCTCTTTCTCCAGCACCATATCTACCTGCATGAAACCATGTCCTACCATGATGATAATGGACTAAAACTCTGAAACTGTGAGTGAGCCACCTCAATTAAATGTTTTACTTTATAAGAGTTGCCATGGTCATGATGCTTCTTCACAACAATGGAAATCCAAACTAAGAAAGAAGTTGGTACCACAGACTGGGGTATTACTGTGATAAGTCTGGCCATGCTTTTGTTTGAAGGAGTATGGACCTTGGAACTGTGGATTAGATAAATAGTTGAATGCTTTAAGTGCTGCTTAATGGGCCATACCAGTAGGAACATGGAAGATAGTAGTGCTGAGTGTATTTTGATGAACTGTGGGGGCCTGGCTTAAGAGATTTCAGAAGAAAATAATTTTAGTATGTTAATTAGAGATCATTTTGTGATATTTTGGTGAGGAATGTGGCTACTTTTTGCCCTTGCTCAAAAAGTTTGTTTAAGGCTAAAGTGGAGAGTTTTGGATTGATTCAGTTGAAAAAAGAAATCTCAAAACAGTCTAACATTGACTCTGTCATGTGGTTATTAGTGTTAACTTTAATGAAGATTTATAGGAACAAGCTGATGAGCAAAGAAATATACAAAATGTACAATTTGAGGAGAAAAGGAGTACCAGGAAGTGGAATGTTTTCACGGAGCTAAACAGATTAAGAAATAGAATAAAGAGAGTTGTGAAATGAGGACAAGATCCCACCCTGCTAAGTCTCCAACTTGTGAAGAAGAAATAAAGAAATGCTTAGAGCCAGGTGTAGTGGTGCATACTTTTAATCCAAGCACTAGGAAGGCAGAGGCTGACAGATCTCTAACATTTGAGGTGAGCCAGGTCTACAGAGCAAATTCCATAACAGCCAAGTTCAGGCAGTGAAAGCAACCATCAAAAACAGAAAGATTGTGAAGATGTAATTGAAAGAGGGGGCCAGGTTACAGCCCCAGCAAGCAGCAGAAGTTAACATATGGTTCTGCATTTAGAGTCAAGGATAGAAGAAAGGCATTATGGAACCTTCCTCTATAACTAAGGAAAGCCAATGAGGGCAAGCACGTGTCAGAGGTGCCCCTGAATGGATGCCTAAAGAGGCCATAGTGGGAAGTTTTTAAAACCTGGATTGCCAAGGAGACCCCAAGATGGAGATGTCAGAGCTATGGGATACCTATCAAGCAAAGCTGCTCACAGG
>CABHPH010136144.1:0-17951 GCA_902168325.1 Peromyscus nudipes
CTATCATGGTGACCGGTGCAGTTTTATGAAAGTACAATTCTGAACTCCATACTGAAGACAGAGTGGTTGTGCTATGCCAAAGAAACATTCCGATGCAAGCTGGGAGATTATCACATTAGAATAGCTGTCAAACACCTTACAGGAAACCATACAATGCTCAACCACCTTTAACAGAAAGGTCGGTTTGAAGGTACGGAAAGCTCAAAAGCTATTCTCCGCCCAACCCCTCCACCCTCCGCCCTCCGCCACCAGGTCTCACTCTGTGTAGCTTTGCTGGCCTGAAACTCACTATGGAGACCAGGCTGTCTTTGACTCATGGAGATCCCCCTGCCTCTGCTTCCTGAGTGATGGGGTTAAAGAAACCCCACCCCCATCTATCTGTGCCTGTTTGTCTGTCTGTCTCTCTTTTTTCTTACTATAACGCATTTGCTCACATTCTGTTCCAAGGATGAATCTTGGCCACAGAGAATTCAGTGGATATAAATGTGAATTTAGGCTCCCATTAAATTGCCATGGTCAAGACCTGCCACCTAGAGTCAACCCTGTTACTGAAAGCAGTCACAGCAGTCACACCACCACCTGCTGCAAGCCTGTTCTGGTTGGCTGGGGACAGACCCTCGATGGAGGCATCCTGTGCAGTTGCCCTACCAAGGGAGGGGCTCTTACTGGGAAACACACGCCTCAGTCTTTCTCATGTAAAACTCTTTTCTCAGCTTATAGTGAGAACATCTGGCAAAGAAGAAGACAGCAATGATGCCATCTAGACCTCCCAAAAGATGACATCACTGAACCCGATGAAAGAACCCACTGGAGAGGCCCCAAGGGCCTATGTCCTAATCTCTTAGCAAATGGAACAAAACCTGACTCAGCGCCAGGAGGAAATTGGCTGTCCCGAATGAGAGAGCCGTACTTAAAGCCATGAAACCAACAGCCAAAGTGACATGCGACAAGAATTCGGCATAATTTTTGTTATATAAATATATGTATTATGTATGTATGTATGTGTATATATATATATATGTGCACACACACTTTTTATTAAGGCCAACATTTTCATCAGATTAGAAGTTATATCTGAAAGAGTTTGGCATACTGGGTGTATTAAAATGGTTTTTAATATATACATTATGTACTTGCATTCAGAAGCATGCCTGGAGTAAATAACACAGGAAAGCCTTACAGCCACCTCAGGTATCTTCCTGGAGAGCAATGAGCTCTTTCAGCAGGTGTTGTCTGGGTCCTCAGAACATTAAACATGTACTGCTAACAAATCAAATCACTCCCTCAATAAACTGCAACTGATAAGGCACATTTGATAAGTGCAGGGTTTCTCTGGTGGGATTTTTTATACTCAGTTCCTATCCACTTCCTTCCTTCTCTGAGGAAAAGGGGGTATTCTGCAGAGACCACTAGAGATAAAGGCAGGAAAGGTAAGGTAGAGAATTCCCAGAGCTTCTCCCTGGAGTCAGGAACAGGCACCTTCACAGCACCTCCTACTGGCTACTACTGTGAAGAAGTGTACACCAGTCCTCCATTACCCAGTTTGCACTGCAGCTGAAGACTTGCATGAGGTGTCTGGTTTCCCTGGACTACTCTGTCTTTTTAAAAATGATAGAGGATACTTTTTTTAAACTCAAGTGATCTCCGCAAATGATTTAGATGGCTGATACATTTAAAGTCAGAAAGTGAAAATCCACATTTTTACTTATATCCCTCCCATTGTTATTTGTGGTTATTATGTATGATCTGGAAGTGCCAAGACCTAAAAGGAATGCAAGGATCTTTTGACATGCTGACTTTTTTTTCAGTACTGATAACTGTAGTGAATGTAATGTGTGCACAGGATTAACAAGAAAAAAAATATAACATCAAGAGCAAAACCGAAACAGGACCATCACTAGTACTGCCAAATTTCATCATTTGGTACAGGTCACACATGCAGCTCTTCACTTGTGTTCACCTTGCTGAATCCACAATTAGACGACAACCCCTCAGAAGGAAGAGAGCGTTTTTTCTAAGAGATATCCTACAGGGCGTCACTATTCTCAGTCTGGCTCTGAAATATACCGCTTCCAGATGTTACCAGATGTGGTAAAAGAGCAACAGCTATCAGAGAAGCTGAGATCTTATCCTGGATAAAGGGGGTCTGGCTAAGATCTTAGGTGTGCACAAGTCTGCATATCATTCCGAAAGAATTATCCTTTAAGGCTTGTCGTGGTTTGAAGTTCAACACCTACTCACCTACAGCTCACACCCTCCTTGCTCCATCAAAAGCTGAAAATATCTTATAGTTGTGTAATTTCAAAAGCCAAAGACTGAAATAAATATAATCAATTCTCAGTTGCACCTTGGCCAGGTGCCTCGTGGCTGGAAGAAATCTCTGAAACACATAAGCCAAAACCACCATCGTCTGAGGGCAAAGCTGCCTGGAGGAACTGCTATCCTCTGAAAACCAGTTAAGAACATCCTTTCTCATCAAGAACCAACATTGAAATCATTAGCCATCTTACTAGATTCCCCCAAAATATGTTCACAATTGTGTTCAACTGTCATAAGAACTGTACGCCCTTTCTTTTTGTTATTTACAAATAAAATGGAGCAGCAGAGAATTAGAGTTAGCAGAGTTAACCATAAAGCACTGCTTTCACGCTGGCTTAAATAACTGTAGAAAAAGGAAAGCCATTACCTAACCAACAGCCTTCTCCTTTCGTGGACAATTCCATCTCTGTCTTATAATGACAGCATGCTCTCTGTCCTTGAGCTACTTATTATGGGTTAAATGTGAAATTTGCCCCCAAAAGGCTCATGCATCTAAAAATTTGGTTCACAGCTTGTGGCACTGTTTTGGGAAGTTGTGGACCACTATGGGGAGGTAAAGTCCAGCTGGAGGCAGTGGGTCACTGAGAGGTGGCCTTGGGTAATATCCTGACCCAGGAAACGTTTACTTATGTTTCCTGACCCATTAACATGGAAACAAGCATCCTCTGACTCCCACGGCCTCAAGGTACTGTAAAATCCACCATGCCTGCATTACCACAACCGACTGTACCCTCTTAAACCCTGAGCAGAAATAAATGCTACATACCACATGCTGCTTTTCAGGTAGTTTGTTGGGAGCCCTGCAGCCAACTCTCGAATCAACATATGACTGACTACCTGTCCAGTGGGTTTCCTCAGGGCAAAGCACCTGTGGAAATGAACTCTCACTTGGAAAGGACCAGCAGTCCACAGGACAGCATAGGAATTTGCAAAATTCATGCAGCTTGCAGGCTCTTTTCTCTCTCATTATAGTGTTGATTCTTTGGGCGGTTTTTAGTTTTACTTTGTCAGTCACACATGTAACAGCTGTAATTTTCCCTGGAAATTCTGTTCTTTTTCAAATATTTTTCCTCTAAGATTCAACAGAGGGGTTAATGCTTCTCAAATCTCTTATCTGGATTTCCTAACTACAACTCCTAATCCTGGGAACTTTTCTGACTCAATAGAAATAGTTAGGCACATATGAGAAAACAACACTTGGAACATTAACCATGTCTCACAGTTCTGGAAAGGAGAGTAGGGTATGCATACACGGAATAGGGAAAAGGCCTCAGGGATACATATAGTGCCAACTGTTGAGAGAAAGTTCCCTGGACACCAAGCATAGAATCCTTGGTAGGATCTGGTATGCTCCAAGAGGGAAAAATAAAATGCGAAATGTGGGATGGGTAGATCCATCTTTACCATACACAGGAGCTTATATTGGTGGACATATGGTATATTGAGATGGGAAAAGAGTGCTTTATCAAGGTCTGCCTTTTACAGAGAGATTGAGACATGGGACTCTCTTGTAGAAAGGGGAACTGTATAAATGCATATCTTGCAGACATGAAAGAATTGTCTGGGTTTGAATATTGTTGTCCTTAAAGCGTTAGACCCATGTCTATTATTTTTTAACTTAGTAACCACAAGTAGCTGCCAGCTGACATTAGTGCTGCAGAGCAGGATGTGTCTGGCTCAATATTTAGTTAAGCCTGCAAAAATGCTGAACCTATGTCTAGAATGAGGTTAGTCAGGGGGTGGGAAGGTGCATTTGGGGAAGCATAAAGGGGAACAATGGGGGCTTTCACAATGATCACGATGTAGTTCTTAAATTATGATGTATTTCTTAAAGTCAAAAATAGAAGCCAATAATGAAGCTGCTCATGTAACCCTGGTAAGAAAAACTCTGTTAAGTATAAATAAAGATGGCCCAAGCTGTTTGGGGCCACTTTGGTGCAATCCATTTGGAGGTCAGAAGTTTCCCTTGCACCAACACCCTTTCCCCATCTCAGGACCTGAACCTGAGTGGAGGCTGGACCTTGGCAGTAGTTTATCATGGTGACAAAAATATCACTGGAAATCGGTGCCAAGAAGTGGCTGTTGTGACAAACCTGACCATGTGGTTCACAGGCCATCGAAACTAATTTTTGGAGGAATTTGAAAGAGTACAGAGCTACAGAATAGTGAAGCTCTAGAATTCTGTAAGTAGAGTTTAATGCGCAATTCTGGTGGAAATGCAGAAGACCATAATGTCAGGGGGGAAATGTGGACAGTAAAGGCCGAACTCACAGAGTTTGGGGGGAACAGGACTCATTTGGGAGGTGGACTAGCACCAGGTGGTATTCTGCCTGTGTCCTGAGGATCTGAGTGACGCAGAAGAGCAATGGACCAAATTTGTTTCATGGAGGAAATTTCAAAACAGCATCACATTCAGCGTGCAGCATGGTTATTACTCGGCACCTTGAGCCAGGCTTACAGGGAAGAACAGCAAAACGAGGAGCAGATGGAGTTAGAACTGTCTTCTGAGGAACAGAGCATGAACTTAGCCCACACTGCAGTACAGCGGGTGTGGCCAAAGTAGGTGTGGTTGTGCAAGAGATAGACAGAGTGAAGGAGAAACCGTTCAGTTTGCATTGGGACAATAAGAATAGTATCGTGAAGGCAAGACCTCACCCATAATAGGCTCCAGGGTTATACATATTCACTTGAAAGTGTAATGCCTAGAAAAAATAGTGTCAGAACAAGTGCTCTATCTGAGATTTCCTGCCCCCAAATTGTCACCTAGGGAAATGTTTTCCCTATCTCAGCCACAGGGCACCTGGACATTGCAGCTGTGGTCCAAGGAGGCCAGTCTACATTTTGAGCTGGCAGTACAACTTAGTGCCATCACCTACAGAATGCTGGCTTTACAGAAAGCTGCTAAGGTGAGCCAACAGGTAGCAGAGTCATGCTTCCCGCACAGCACACCTGAGTGGACCATACATGACACTAAGAACGTTTAGCATGCATTGTAATGGAGACCTCAGGATGCTGGAAATGGAGACCTCTGGATTCTGGAAGTACAAATGCAAGGAATGTCAGGTACCTACTGGGAACGCTGCAGGCACTGAGTGAGGCCAGCCCAGTAGACACCCCATGTGGGGTTCAGGCAAACAGCTATGCAACTGTAGCTCCCCCAGACCACTAGAGCCCAGATGATGTCACAACAAACCCTGACGCCTGACATGGAGTTGCAGTGTTCGGTGTCTGCCCTTCCAGCATCCTGGTTCTCCCTTTTGGGATAGCAATGTTAACCCAGTAGCATTGCACACTGGAAATGCACAACTTTCACAAACATAAACTCATAAATCACTAGGAAAATGCAAGTCAAAGCTATAATGAGATAATAGTTCATATACATTAGAATGACTGTCATCAAGAAAAGAAATCCAGAAAGAAATTGAACAAGGAGTTGAATAGATATGTGTATATCCATGTTTGTAGCAGTATTATTAATAGTGACCTAAAGGTGGAAATAATCCAAGTGCCCATCAATAAGTGAATGAATAATAAACTAGTAAATATAAAATAGAATATTGTTCAATATGGAATATTCTTTTACACTATGTAAATATATGTTGCTGTGATTGGTTTAATAAAGAAGCTGACTGGCCAATAGCTGGACAGGGTAAAGTTAGGCGGGAGAGCTAGACTAGGAGAATTCTTGGAAGGGTAGAGTCAGACGAGTCACCAGCCAGATGCAGAGGAAGCAAGACATGTAAAAAATAGGGTAACAAGCCATGAGCCATGTAGCAGCAAGTAAAGGAATGGAAATGGGTTAATTTAAAGTGTAAGAATTAGCTAGTAACAAGCCTGAGCTATTGGCTGAGCACTTATAATAAATACTAAGCCTCTGAGTGGTTATTTGGAAAGTAGCTCCTGAGACACAGGGAAACTCTGCCAACAGTTCAACTAACCTGAAAAGGAAGGACATTTTGATTCATGCTACACTATGAATGAACACTGAAGGCATTCCGCTAACTAAAATAAGGCCATCGCTAGAGAACAAATGGTGTGTAGTTCCACTTATAAAGTGACTAAAGTAGTCAAATCCAAAGACAGAGAGTAGAGTGGTGGCTTCCAGGAGCTTGGCTTCAGGACTTAGTGTTTAATAGATACAGAGTTTCAGTGTGCAAACAAGGAAAGGTTCTGGAGATGGATTGTGGTAACGGTTACACTAAAGAGCTGTAGCTTAATAAATTTGAAAGCATTAATGTTTGTTTACACATATACACACAGGTTGCCACAAGGAAAAAAATTAGCAGTGACTATGCTGTCCTGACACTGTATGTAGCTAAGTGATAGTGTATCAGTTACTTTTCTGTTGCTGTGAGAAAACACCATGACCAAGGCAACTTACAGAAGACATGTTCATTTGGCCTTATGGTTCCAGCGAGATGAAGGTCCCTCCCCGTTTCAGCAGAGAAGTGAGGTAGCCTGGAACAGCAAGCTGAGGGCTCACATCTTAAGCCACAAGCATGAAGCAGACTAGCGTGAGCTGGGGCTTTGAAATCTCACAATCTACCCTCCAGTGACATACATCCTTCAGCAAGGCCACACCTCCTAAACTGTCCAAACAGCGCCACTAACTGGGGACCAAGTAGTCAAATGCCCTAGACTTTGAAGGGTATCTCACTCAGACCACCCATACCAAGAATGTACAAGGCTCTGTGTTCTGACCCCATCAATAACCTTTTTATTACCATTTTGATAAAGAAGGAAACGCCTTTTGATTTGTTACTTGAAAAAAAATCACTAGTGTATTGGGTACTGTACCTACTCTGGATTTATGTTTCTATGGTAATACCGTACCTTTACATATAAAAAGGACACAAAGCATAATACATATACAAAGGAGAAAAAGATTGAAGATAATGTGCTTGTCATATAAAACATTAATTTTTTAAAAGCTATTATTTTAATGAGTGAATGCATTCTCAAACTACAAAGGGAAGTAGTCCTTAAAATGTGATCAGTAAAACTATCAAATGCCTCCATCTTCCTTACCATTGTGGGCTGTCACTTGGCTCAGATTCCATATTTGATGCTCAAATGAAGCACAAACAAAAAAGCCAATCACTTTACGAATTTTCACAGACTGCCTTTCCCCTCCTCTACCCCCACACAGAAGCACATAGCCTCACCTGTGTCTTCTTCCGTGAAAACCAAGCCAATGGAAAGCACACTATTAAAGCCCTTTTATCTTCTACCCCACTCTGCCTCGCTCACAATTGTTCCCAGGTGAAAACAAAAAGTATAAGCAGAATTCTTGTGTGGTCCCCTTATTCCCTCCCCAAATCCTAAACTTTAGCAATTTAACTTATTTTTTTACTTACAGAGGAAAAACGCCCAATAATCCTTTGAAACTCATGTGTTCTTCATAAAAATCCCAAGACTGACAGCCTGGCACGGCTCAGAGTCTCTTTTCACCATTGCCTTATCTTGCCAGAGTAAACAAGTGTGTGACAGTAACCTTTACACTCGGAGAAGCATTTGCAAACAAATCCACTCACGCAGTACTCAGTCAGGGCACAGCAGTGCTCGCAGCTGAGGATACTCTGCCCGAGCCAAGGGCAGCTGCTGCCACTTTCAGATCCATTTCCGGAAGCGCAACAACTATAAACACGTGAACTAGACAGGATAAGAGAAAAAGCTCTCCCTCTCTGAATGTATAGCTAGAAGAAACCTTAAACAAAGCCAGGGAAGAACATAAATTAGTAGGTACCATTCTAAAATGGGGAGGGAATGAGAGAGAGAGAGAGAGAGAGAGAGAAACAGACAGTAAGGAAGAAAAAACAATCAATGACCTGAAACCACCTGCCTTCAGATAAGTCACAAAAAAAAGCCAGGAGAGTCGACCACGGATTCTATGTCACAGAAGTGAAGAGAGAAGGGACAGAAGATAGAGAGGACTAGGCAGAAGGTGGGAGAAGCCAGGAGATAAGGCACATGGAAGGGAGAAGAAAGAAAACAAGGCTTTCAATATATATTGAGCGATTACTTGAGAATATCCTAAGTGTGTACAATGGACTTAAGTTATTATTTTTACCAAATGACAGTTTAAAACTTTTCTGCTACACTAACTTGCCAACTAGGCCCATCAATAGCCATGACAAATTACCAACATCAAAGCTGCCTTGACCGAATAGCTCATCTTTACTGTGCCCAGTACTAAAGAAACATCATGTATAGTGAGAAGCATAGCTCTTACACTGTTCAATCCCACCCAGCCTTTCTGTGGGATGGCAAGATCAAGTCACCTAATTTTATGAAACTACTTTCACCACCTTAAAAATGGGCACATAGAGAACCTCTTCCTTCTCTGCATCTTGAAGCAAAAGCCAGATTACAATGAAAAGGTTCCATGGAATTTTCAAATTCAGTTTTCCATGGAACTGCAAGTCCTATAACTGATAGGACTCAAAATACCTAGAGCGACTATTGTGGGCTCTGAAACTGGAAAGAAACTGCAATGTATGTAACTGTGATCCCTAAAAGGTAACAATGAACAATGGAAAGAAAAAAAATACTTAAATCTACTGTTCAAGAAACACTTCTTGAGCAAAGAGACTTAAATCTACATATTAAAAGGGTGCTGGAACCCTACATGTGACTGACCCAAAGCAACCAAGCGTGTCTTAGCAAAATTGAGCTTGTGAATTTGCCACTTCTTCCTTTTGGCTGCAGAGATCAAACCCAAGGTTTCATGAATGCCAGGCGAGCACTCTACCAAGGAGCTACAGCTCCACGCTCGCTTTGTAGAAGCTTTTGACTTGGAGATAGCATCTCACTGAATTGTCCAGGCTAGCCTCGAAATCACTCTGTAGTCCAGGCATGCCCTAAATATGTAAACTTTTTGCCTCAGCCTCTAAAATAGATGGGATTATAGGTCAATATCACCACTAAATAGGACTTAAAATGTGAAGAACAACTTCTGAGGCATCTAGGTAAAAAGAAAAGGAAATTAAGTGATCTGTAACAGAGAAATGTGTTAAAGAGGCTTCATATTTCCTAGTAATGTTCTACACCAGAACTCATTAGAATAGTTCTTCACAATACTTAACATACTTGAGCAAACTGTGAGCCAAAGATTTCAGACACATCTAAAAATTCCTTCAAGTATGGAGACAACAGACTAGATGTTATCACAGATGCTCAGGGATCATTAGCAGAGGGGCTGTGGACACAGAGCCATCAGTTAAGTACCAGAATTCTAGTCTTCAGAGAAGGTTCCCTCGGCTAAATTTAACTCTTTTCTAGCTTAGGACCAGGCCTTCACAGGAATCCTGGGGTATTTACTGGGCCTTGTACTTCAAGTTTGGATCCCAAATCCTTGGCACTGCCAACTCAGTTTCTTTTACAAATGATTGTTCTCTTTGTGTCTTAAAACTGAGCTCATAACAGTGCATTCATGACTAAAACTTAGTTTTGTCTCCCAACATGGCATTCTACCAAAAGCTCTATCCATGGACCCAGGTTTTTAGAAGGTACTTTCTATCTGGTTTCTTTGTTTATCTTTTTTCAAGTCCCCTAAGAGCCAGCAAATACCTAGAGAGTAAAATATCATAGAAGGTTAAGTTCCGTTGTTACGCTTCCCTTGTCAAAATCCTGGTCCCTCAAGTACCAGACACCACTTTTTTTTCTTAACTTTATCTGGCTTTGCCAATTTTCCTTGTGGAAATATTAGCATGTAAACTATTCTACTCTAGTTAAAAGCAGAAATACTTCTATGGCGAATTGAATTATTATAGCTTTCATCTCTGAGGACTCTCCTCTACCCATATAACTTCTTTTTTCTTAGAAGCTACTCTAAAAGCCCTTAAAGGCACTTAGCTAAATAGCAGCTGATATAACAGCCCAGATAAGCAGCATACTATTATCCCAAATATCCGCCAGATTCTTCCCACATGGTCCATCCACATCCATGTCCTTATGATTTCCTGGACTTTGATCCACTTACATTTGGCAACTCCCACTCCTGAGTTCCTTGGTGCACGACTTGCCTTTCTCTTACAGGAAAGTTTTCTCCCTGAGCCCTACCTGTTCCATATTCCCAGTCGCCCCAGACAACTTTACATCACTCACCCAGCAAATCCATCTACACCATCAGACCGAGGCAAGGGCAGGTCAGTGTGTGCATCCCAAGTTTCCAGGGCTTCTCCCACTTCCCTAACTCTCACCTTTAAATTCTGGCAATAAGCAGAACCTCACTTCCAGAAGAGAGAGACCAAGTACTCAAGTGTATTCCTAAAATAAGCTAACTATCTAACCCTTCTAGAAAATGTGGCAAAATATACCACTGCCTACATAATGCTGCTGTTCTGCAGATTTCCCACACTGACATATCCATCTCTGAGTGGTTCCTCTGTGTCCTCTTTCAGCTCTGGGTTACCGTGCTTCCTCCACCACCCAATCACAAAGAAAAAAACAAACCCTCATCAACTGTCTTAGGGTTTCTATTGCTGTGATGAAACACCATGACCAGAAGCCAAGGTGGGGATGAAAGGGTTTATTCAGCTGACACTTCCAGATCATAGTTCATCACTGAAGGAGGTCAAGATAAGAACTCAAACAGGGCTGGAATCTAGAAGCAGGAGCTGATGCAGAGGCCAGAGAGGGGTGCCACTTACTGGCTTGCTCACCCTGCTTTCTTATACAACCCAGGACCACCAGCCCAGGAACAGCACCACTCACATTGGACTGGTCTGTCCCCCATCAATCACTAAGAAAATACCCCACAGGCTTGCCTACAGCCTGATCTTATGGAAGCATTTTCTCAATGGAGGCTCCCTCCTCTCTGATGACTCAGCCTTGTAGTTGACATAAAACTAGCCAGCATATCAAGGTAGGATGCAAAAGAAACACCAAGTGGTTTTACTATTAACTATAAACAGTTGAAAAAGACATGAAGTCTTTCAGAAAATGGAAATGTGAGACATGCAGGCTAGGAAGATGGTAGCAACATCCCGTCATGGTCTGCCAGAGTCTCCAGGGACTAAGTTGAAAAGTAGCTATCAGAAGAGGTAAATGATGCCTAGTAATTCTAACTCCAACATTAAAATAAAATAAGGAACTTTAGAAAGCAGGCGAGGAAGTCCAGAGTACATCCTAGAGGGACGGGCTCAGTTTGAAATGTTCCCTATTCCCAGTAAGAGGGATGCCTACAGCAGAGTGCTGTGGGAGCCAGAGGGAAAATTCTGCACTGCACATTCATCCAGGGAAGCAGCAGAACTAGCAAAAGGAGATGCCTGGAAAATGCTCTCCTCAGTGCTAGGCAGTCAGCACTTGGAGCAGTCCTGAGAGGCCATTTCCAAAAAAATCGCTGATAAGGCTGGGGTTGTCTGTAGCTCAATGGTAGACTGCTTGCCTAGCATGCGCAAGGTCCTAGGTTCAATCCTCAGTACTGAGAGAGGAAAAAGATCCCTGCTCTGTCAATGGCTCAGCATCCCAAGACGTTCTATGAGGAATATTGTCAGGATACTCAGAATAAGTGTCAAGGGACTATATCCTGAAGCCTCGCAAGAATATTGCTAGATCGTGGCAAAGTTAACTTTGAATCAGAACAGTACAGAGTCATCTGAAAACCTGGTAGGAGCCAGAGTCTGCAGGAGAACAGACACACAGTCATGCACACTGGACAGTGAGAAGCAGCACACAACAGAGTGGCCAGCATTCACAACTCGTCTCCTGAAGGACTGCCCAAGGATGTGATGGACATCTGAGACTCTAGGTATGGAGACCTGCCCACTGACCAGACCTCCCAAAGGAAGATCCAGAGGTAAGAACAGAACTGCCCAGCACAAAAGGACTTCCAAGGTTGAGGCGATGTCTTAGGGATGTCTTAGTTACCTTCCTACTGCTATGATAAAACACATGACTAAGACAACTTATAAAGGAAAGAATTTAACTGGACTTACAGTCCCAGAGGGTTAGAACTTAAGGTGGTGTAGCAGAAGCATGGGGGTAGCTGACTAGAGAAGCAGCTGAGAGCTTACATCTTGATCCACAGGCGGGAGGCAGAGGGAGGCACACTGGGAATGGCCTGAGTCTTTTGAAACCTCAAAGCCCACCCCCAGTGACACACTCATCCACCAAAGTCACACCTCCTAACCCTTCCCAGTCTCACAAAGTGGGGACTGAGTATCCAAAGGCATGAGTCAGTGGGGGCCATTCGCATCAAGCCACCACAACAAGCTTCTGAAGACGAAGGAGGGAAGCCCAGAGACTTCAGTCTGAATCCAGTTAGCAGTCCAAACAGTACGCATAGGCTGCACATCCATCCAGCTCTATGTTCCCTTCACATGTATATTCCCTCAACTTAGCAGACCACTTCAGTTCTGTTCTAGTCCATCCTTTCCTCCTTTCCTCCTTCCTCTCCATCTTTCTCTCCTTCTCTCCGCCTCTCCTCACATTACTTTTCCCTCTCTTATTTTCCTCTCCAAAGGAGCATAGACTGGCCTAGTTGTTGGATCTCTGTGACTTAGACTTCTGTTATCTGACCACTTTTCTTATCTCTGTGCAGTCTACTTACAGTCCAAATGCCTCCATGCCCATTCAGTCCCACTGTTACCCTTGTATGTTCCTCTCCTTTGTCTAATCAGTATACATCTTCTGTTCTTCCTTTTCACACATACTCAGAGTACTGAATATATTGGTATACATAGTACTATCTATCAGTGGCCCTTTACTTCCTAAAATTAGTAGCCTTTAAGGAATGATATTTATTTAACTTTTACTGTATTTTCATAGTGGATCTATGTTGCCTTGGTGAGTATTATTTAATTTAGCAGTTTACTCTTGGGGGAGTATTGGAAAGTAAGCTTGGTGCCCTGAACACCAGTCTAACAGAGGACAATGACATCTCTACCCTGCTACAACCTAGTCCCTTTTGAACATTGCCAACATTTCCATTGAAAGAGTAAGAATGACATAAATAAAAAAATGTCCGCCGGGCGTTGGTGGCGCACGCCTTTAATCCCAGCACTCGGGAGGCAGAGGCAGGCGGATCTCTGTGAGTTCGAGGCCAGCCTGGGCTACCAAGTGAGCTCCAGGAAAGGCACCAAAACTACACAGAGAAACCCTGTCTCAAAAAAACCAAAAAAAAAATTAAAAAAAATAAAAAATTAAAAATGTCACCCAACAACCTGATTCCAGATGCTTAAGTCTCAACACAGAAAACAAAACAAAACAACAAAAACCTATAACAATCAAGTCAACATGTCTTCTCCAGAGATACCAATCCCATAGTAATGTCCCCCAATGAGAATGAACTGGGAGAAATTCCAGACAAAGAATTCAAAAGAATTATTATAAATAGGCTCAGAGAAATCAATGATGACACAAACTTCTTGAATTAATTCTAAGAAAATACAAACAGCTGCATGGAACGAAAAAGTCAATACAGGGCAATAAGGAGAAAGGTCAGAAAAACAAAGTAAAATACTGGAAATGAAAATTTCAATAACTCAAAAAATGTCAGCAGAAAGCCTCACCTACAAAATAGATCATAAGGAGGAAAGAATATCAAGACAGAAGATCTGCTGCATTACGTAGTTGGCAGAGATGTTTTACGAACCTGAGTCAAAATGAGCACAGAACGCCAGTCATGAGGCTCGTATACACGTTGACCCACTGAGCTGTCACACCAGCATGGCCTTCTTTTTTAATTTTGAAACAGGTTCTTACAACACAGCAGACCACACTGACCTCACACTCATAATCCACCTGCCTCAGCCTCCTTGTGCTGGGATCACAGCCTAAGGCACCCAGACTCCTCTGACTTCTGAACTATTCAGATGTCTTTCTAGTCAACAAAGGTTGGCTTAGTGTGCCATCATTCTTGTTACTTTAAACAAATTCAGTTTCCCCACCTATGAAATGATAGTTTTAATAATATTACTGCTAAGTCCTTGACAACTTTGATAACTTGTAAGCAAACTAGTACACACAGTGGTTCCCCCTAACACCCGCGGTCCTTGAGGCCACCAGTACGACCAATACATTCATGAACCTTCCCCTAAGAGGACAAGTGTGTGCTGGAGGAGTCCAAAGAAAAATAGCAGTGATCAAAATAAGGTCAAGACATAGAAAGAAATCTGGAAAACACAAGTCACTGGACTGTCTTAAGCCCCAAACTGCCACAGCCTGAGCTGGCCACTATTAAAGTGAGAACTTGTCAGAGCCCATTAATAGTCCACACCACTAGATTTAACAGTCCTCCATCAATCCCATTGACAAGGCAGGTGAGGTCTTCAAAGTGCAGAGACCACTTTCAAAGGAAGGCAGACGCAACACTAATCTTGGAGTTCTTAAAGCAGTGAAGGAGAGGGGAACCTTGAAGATGACGGAGGAGGGATGTACGATGAAAGAACTCTAAATGCATTTCCTGTCCACATTCACACACAGCTTGCAAACAAGAAAAGAACAAAAAAAACGAGTATGAACCTAAGCCTATTCTGTCCAATTAAGAAAGTTTCTCAGCTGGGGCCTGAAGGGTTCAGGGCCTCTCTGATGACCTCCTTCCTGAGCAGCGGTTCTCAACCTTCCTCATGCTGTGACCCTTTAATACAGCTCCTCATGTTGTGGTGACCCCAACCATAAAATTATTTCATTGCTACTTTTTAATTGTAATTTTGTTGCTGTTACGAATCATAATGTAAGTGTCTGACATGCAAGATATTGGATATACAACCCCAAAGGGGTAGCTGCCTCTCCCACCCACCGTGAGAGCAATGAGGAGGGGAACAGAACTATCTGAGTGTCTTTACACAAAGCTATGGACACACACAAGCCCCCCTCCCTGGCTCATTGTTCCAGAACTACTATTTCCTATAGTGGTGAGCCCACCCTGCTACATATGCAAGCATGAGACTGCAAAGATGGCCTTGGGGGCAGGGAGAGTTGTAGAAGACCGAGATGTTACCAATCTGGAGTTCTGAAGGCTCATTTGTTATTTATTAAGCGGCACAATGTTATTCATTAAGCGGCGCTGTTTACCATGCAAGAAAAGCCAGGAAGTACAACAAAACCCACCGTAAGAGTTTATTAAGGGGAAGAAATAGAAGGGGGTGCTTAGGCCTATGGAAAGACCGTGCAGGAAAAGGAGGACGGATATGTGGAACTCGCTTTTATAGATTCTCCCAACACATGTGCATATGGGCTTCTGTAGCTACACCACACATGTACATAGATTACGTGATCATGCCGCGAGCAAGTTATGTAGCACGGATTATGTAGGACGTAAGGCCCTGGGATGACTAAGCATCTTGCCAGCGCATGCATGATCATGGGGGAGTGGCTAGGAATTCTAACATCATTGTCACATCAGTAACTCTCACACCCTGGTGGAACGTCATCACTGGAAATGAGGGGTGTTTTCCTCTCCCAAGACAGCAGTGCAGACCTCCAAGGAGATGCCCCCTGCCCCTCAGTGCACCTGGAAACTGAGGCAGCTTTGCTGGTGTAAAGCAAGCGAGTTGTTCAAACCATCTAGCTGAGGACCATCTCATTAGCTACAGAAACCAAACCTCCTGAGAAGACATCAACAGGTGGTTTCATGGTTCATCTTGCTACTCTGAGCTAGCACCCAAATACTTAAAAAACACCCCACTTCAACGAGGATTATTGGCTAACTCTAACTAATGACTTTCCAGCTGTATTTTAGCATCAATCTCTATAGTTAAGTCATTTTACACACATGCATATTGAGATAACAACCGCATCACAAGTTGTTTTAAACTTACAACACAAAAGCACTAATAAAAGGGGGCAACGAGATGGCTCAGCAGGTCAAGTCACTTGCCGCCAAGCCTGAGCTCAGTTCGTGGAACCCCTGTGGAAGACGGAGAAAACCCCTAAAAGCTGTCTTCTTACCTCCACACATGCACTGAGTCATGTACACACATGTCATGTACACATATACACATAAATGATTGTTTTAAAAGCATTAGTTAACAAATTTTGCAGAAAAACAACTCATAGATCCTGGCTTCCTTTAATTCATAAAATATTTCACTGCATTATAGCAAACTGTCCTTTGGGGGAAAAATCTATTTATTTAGTGTTGTGTACTGAACCCAGAGCCTCGTGCATGTCAAGCCCTGAGCTACACCTTCAGTCATCTATCATTATCATCATAAGCTCACTGATATCACATAGCTACTGAGAAACCCTCGGCCATTAGGAAATACCTCAAAACCAGCCTACACTGTATGGAGATATTTCCTCCAGGTCCTACTGATTCCCAAATTCATCTCCAGAACGACTGTGTTGTTTCTTGACACTAACAATTTAAAAGCAGTTTAAACACTGACTTGGGTGGGGTGCAGCACCTACCACTAAAGCAAATGCAGGGGCTTAATGGACGCATATTTTAGCAGCATCCCATTTATGAGGGCCCTAGTTAGCTTTCTGTTACTGTGATGGACACCTTGACCAAAAGCACCCTGAGGAAGAAAGGGTTTATCTATCTCATACACCTCAGGCACAGTCCGTCACTGAGGGAACTCAGGGCAGAGACTGATCAGGACCATGGAGGCAGGAACTGAAGCCGAGGCCATGCTGTGGCTGGCTCCTTGTCCATGGCTTGCTCAGCCTCCTTTTTTATATGACCCAGGACGACCTGTCCTGGGGCAGCATGGCACACAGTGGACAGGGCCCTCCCCCATCAACCATTAATCAAGAAAATGCCTCCACAGGCCTGCCTACAGGCAACTCTGACAGAGATAATTCCTCAGGAGCTTTCCTCCCGGTGACTGGAGCTGGTGTCAAGTTGACAAAAGACTAGCCGCCGTGACAATAAAATAATGCTTTCCTCTACTCCCGGTCTTTTCTGGCTTCAAAATGCACGCAACAAACTCCTCTCCTCAATCAAAAAAATGACACTATCAGTCAAAGAAAAGAGAAGGCCACACACTGCGCACGCCTGCTTGGCAACGCTCTCTGTGCTGGCCTTGCACGCGGGAGGCGCAGGGACATGTTTTGTGGGCAACGAGGGGGAAAGCGGAAACCGCCATTTTCCTCAAAGTCCTTCAAACTGGGAGGGAAAGGCAAACAGTTGAGACCATTAAGAAGCCATCCCTCGGCAGGAGCTAGTCTTCCCACTGAAAATGCAAGCTACAGAAAGAAGAGCACAACATCCTTGCAAGACATCCTGCCTGGGGTGGGGTGGGGGGCAGGGTTCTAAAGCTCTGGGCAGTGGGTGAGTGTTTTAAATGACTGTTTGCCACTGGGCAAAGTGGGTTCACCCCAGAGACTGAAGTGACCTGAACGTGCACTCTTTTGCAGCACTTAGAATCCTGACAGGGCATATCTGAATGGTTAGAAGCCCTCCCTGTTCCCTCTGCCTACTGCACCTGGCTATCCTTTGGGAGAATTCCCCCTGCTATGTGCTAGCTGGCTTTGGGGAAGCCATCTATCTGTTTCTTACACATTCAGAAGTAGGGAAGGGGCTGGAGAGATAGTTTAGTGGTTAAGAGCACTGACTGCTCTTCTAGAGGACCCAGGTTTGAATTCAGTCATCTACATGTGACTCACAATCATCTGTAACTATGGTTGCAGGGGGTCTGATGCCCTCCACAGGCACAAGAATAAAATTGAAAAAAAAAAAAAAA
>CABHPH010136144.1:27212-46973 GCA_902168325.1 Peromyscus nudipes
AGAGAGAGAGAGAGAGAGAGAGAGAGAGAGAGAGAGAGAGGAAACTTTGAGGGTTGGGGCACAGACAGCCAAGAGAAAAGAGACCAGTGGTAATAGTGATTGGGTATGTCCACCAGCATCCTCAAACATGCAAGTGTGAAGGAACTTCATGCTGCCTGTCCTCTCTGTTCTATCTAACTCAGACCCCACTGAGAAATGGAACAGAAAAAATTGAGTTCCTACGAGTTATCTTGAGCATCGCCATCCTTTTTTCATACATGAAAAGATTAGAAATAGTGCTGAGGAAGCATGGCAGCCATAAGAAAGACTCTTACCCAGACACACTTAGTATGAGGAGCGAAGAAGATGATGTTTCAGTCAGTAAAGTGCTTGCCGGGCAAGCATGAGGACCAGAGCTCAGATCCCCAGTAGACACGTAAAAACTAGGCACAGTGGCACATGCCTATAGTATAGTCCCAGCATGGGGAAGGCAGAGATGGAGGGATCCCTGAGGCTTGCTGGCCAGCCAGGCTAGCTGAATTGAAGACCTCCATGTTCAGTGAGAGGACCCTATGTCAAAAAAAGAAAATGGAGAATGATTGAGGAAGACACCTGGAGTCCTCCTCTACACGTGTGCACACACGTGTGCATGCGCACATGTATATCCCAAAAGGAAGGAAGGAGGGAGGAAGAGAGGAAAGGAAAAAATTAGCTAACTTAGAATGTGTAAGGGTTGAAATGAGAGCACACATGAATAAAACAAAAACATGGTTATATTTTACCACTGCCCTGGTTCCCTAACAACAAGATGAACATCTTTCTGTATGTCTGAGTTCAGCCAACAAGATGACTATCTCACCCCTCACCCAAGGTTTCTGTTTGTACCAATGATACACTGTGGACTATAAGGCATAGTGACAGAATTTGGAGTCTCCGCCCTGCTTGCAAATAACCCATGTCCAATTTAATCCTCAGTCCCTCTAAATATGACCCAATTTATTCTCCATCGCCACATGCCCAGATCTCACATTCTAGAATATTCCACAAAGAAACCCCCTCATGGTCATCTGGGGTACCACAAGCTCTTCTGGGATTAACGAAAGTATGGGAGGAAGACTGTTCTTGGTTGGATAAGTTTGGGAAATTCTGGTGTTTTTTCATTACAGAATTCAGCTTCTAATATGCTGACAGCATATTAAGAATCAGAGAGAGAGAGAGAGAGAGAGAGAGAGAGAGAGAGAGAGAGAGAATAGGCATCAATAAGCCTGGGTGACTAGCAAATCTTTTTTCTACCTCCTCAAATGAAGCTCCTCTGAACACCCTCGCCAGGTTCTGGGCCCACCTTCCTCTTCAGTTGCCTAGAGGAATGTAAGCCGCCATCTCCCACTCTGCCCAGCACATGGAAAGTGATAAGGACACAAAAATGGAAAAGATATAAATATTCCTGAAGCTACAAAGCACAGAGAATTCAGAGATACTGAAAGGCAAGCCACTCGGGAAGCTAGCTACCGGCGTGTTTTAGAGCGTGAACTAGCTTGCCAACTGCCGGGTCACCACACTTATATCTCTGATCATCAGAGGTGCCTGTTCAGACTTTGAAATAAAACTCAGAGTCAGTCTCTAAAAAGAAGTTTTTACCAGCTGGACTTCGCCCCGTGAACATGCACTACATCAGCAGTTCCCAACCTGTGGGTCGTGACCCCTTTGCGGGTCAAATGAATCTTTCACAGGGCTCACCTAAGACCATCAGAAAACACAGACATTTACATTATGATTCGTAAGAGTAGCAAAATGGCAGTTATGAAGTAGCAATGAAAATTGTGTTATGGTTGGGGGTCACCACAACAGGAGGAACTGCATTAAAGAGTCGCAGGGTTAGGTAGGTTGAGAATCGCTGCACTACATCCTCTTTAACGATTCTGTTCATTGTTAATGAAACCAAGGAATCCCTGCATAGTGGTGTGATGAGAGAAACCCACGGACGCCTTGGAAGAAGACTGACTTATTTATTAAGGAATAAAATGGGGATCACACTCACGAATACAGAACCATAGTGCTGTCTAATAAAGACAGTATAAAGATATCAGATCCCCTCATCCTGCTGTTGCTGAAGTCCTCAACCCACAGCTAATCCTCACTCACACTCATCCCACCAAGGGAACAAGATAGAGGTATAGGCATCTGCCCCAAACAGGCTCCAGAGGAAGGGAGCTGATCATAGGACATACCAATACCACACAACCCTCCCTTCAGACTAGAGGTCATAGCTGCTCCCATACGTGTCCTGTCCCTGACACAGGCCAACAGAACAGCTGTCTCTCATTCCAGGTCCTTACTATACCATCTGCTGTTCCTTTGGAGGTTGGCCTCATGGCTGGAGTGAGGCTACGGATGGGAAGGGGCCAGTGGGATTATGGTGAGAGGCCGCCTCCCTCCGCACTGTGCACTCTTCTCTGCCTCCGCAGGCTACATCTGTACAAAGTACTTGAACCTTCAAGCAGGGCTCTCCACGGACAAGCAAGGACCTACAGTTGAGGAGGAGGGAATTCCTCAGGAGCAAAGACGTTTCAGGCAATAGAAGAGGCCACATGTTCTGTGACCAGCTGTTGTTGGCCCAAGTACAATCCCGAGGTCAGGAAGGGCCAGCAACTGAGCCAGGAGATTGAGTTGTGTGAGCTCTAGATAAACACAGGTAGATGTAGAAGCCTCTGGAAGACAAGAGTTCCTTGGTCTCAACGCTTGCCCTTTCATGAATGTTCACCCACAGAAGCAACTACAACTCGGGATTCCTCTTGTCAGAGAAGGCGGTAATTCTTTTCATGCCATGAAGCAAAGTTACAGATACACAGGTAAGAATATATACCAACAAATGATGCATGATAATAGAACACATAGGACTAGACATGTTCGTGAACTAGAGTTCTCTCAGCCTTTGAAGAAGCTGTTATCAGATAAAGAAAGGGCAGAGAGTTGAAGGGACCTTTCTGGAACCACATAAGGAGTAAATGGTAGGTCTAAAGAGCAAGCCCGAGTCTCCTGCCTCCGACACTCACCGTTTTCCCATAGCCATATGGTAACAGCCTTGCGAGAAGGACTTGTTTGTTTTTTAAATGGAAAATTCTGAAACAAATGCAGAAAGAGGAAAATGGTGGAATCATGGGTGACTTTTACCCTTTAGCCTCCCAACTTTTTTTTTTCATTTTATTGTTAAGAGTGTGAATTAAGGGCTGCAGAGATGACTCAGTGGTTAAGTGGTTAAGCAGCTGCTCTTCCAGAGGTCCTGAGTTCAATTCCCAGCAACCACATGGTGACTCACAACCATCTGTAATGAGATCTGATGCCCTCTTCTGTTATGCAGGCATGCATGCAAATAGAGCACTCATTTACATTAATGAATTTTTTAATTAATGTGAATTAAGTAATAAAATACTGCTTATAATCAAAATTACAATATAAATAATCAAAATAAGCAAAATTGCTGTGTGTCAGTAAAAGTATGCTTTCCATTACTTTTATTATAATAAAAGTATTCTTTTTTTATTTCTTAGGAGAACAAAATGGGAGAGCAGGAATGATGCAGACCTGTAATCCAGCACTGGGGAGGCTCAGATAGGAAGATTACGGGTTCAAGAGCAGCCTGTACTCTATAGCTCCAGGCCAGCTTAGGGTACACAGCAAAACCCTACCTCAAAAAATTAAAGGTGGGAGGGAGACAATGGAGGGAAAAACGAGAGAGAACGGGAGGAAGGAATGGAAGATGGTTAACCAGTGCCAGTCACCAACAGGCACACGGAGGATGGAACCCCAAGATGCCACATATCAGATGGGGCTACACGGTTAACCCTTCAGCGTTGGGCCAGAGCCTTGAATTATTGACTTGCCAGAGTTCCCTCCCCAACTCTTAGAAACTCTGGAGCTATAGGCAGAGATGGAGTCTCTATTAGCTCTCAATTAGCCTGTCTCCTGGAGTAACAGGATGGTTGAATGCCTGTTCCAACCTGTGTGGTAGGTATGTAATATGACAAAGAAATAAACCTTTACTCCCGTGAGCCTGTTAATATTAGGTTGTTTCTCTTTTTCTTTTTGTACTTTTTTAGATTTATTTTTGTTTTATGCGTCCGAGTGCTTTTCCTGCCCATACGTATGTTCACTATGTGTGTGCAATGACTATGGAGGCCGACAGAGGACATTGGACCCCATATACCTGTAATAACAGACAACTGAGCAGTTGTAAGGAACGGAACCTGGGTCCTCTGGAAGAGCAGCCAGTTCTCTTAGCCACTGAGCCAGCTCTCCAGCTCTCCTTTCTCCTTTTTTAAAAAACACTTATATATTAATATTGTGTAGGGGAAGCAGCACACACGCCACGTCACACATGGAGAAACCAGAGAATAGCTTGCAAGAGTCGGCTCTCTCCTTCCACCGTGTGAGTTCCAGGAATTGAACTCGAGTCAGAACGTTTTGCAGCACGCATCTTTACCTGCTGAGCCATCTCCTCAGCCCAAGCTGTTTCTAAATTCCAGGCCCGTGTGCATGGTTCTTTAATAAAGGAGAATAAGGAGATGAAGTTGTAATGAGGTAAAAAGGTTAACACAAATTCTACCTGGCTCCTCATAGCTGGACTAACATGCTATATACCCATGTGTGGAACATCACAGCCCTCTGTACCTCGGTCCCTTCAACCATACCATTCAATCATTGATGCTGCCAACCGATACGGATTTGATAATTATTCACTGAATCAGTTAATTAGTGACTGCATAGGTTGGTGTATTAGAACTAACAGTTGGTCTTCTCTTCAGAGGGCCATCTTGGTAGCAAGGGGGTTGCTGGTTTCCTCATTTGGTTTTATGGAGCACCGCAGATTGAGCCTCGGTAGGGAAAGTGTGCAGATGTCTGCCAACACTGACTGGCTGGGGCAGAGTGAGCAGAGTGCGATCGTACACAACTGCGCAGACACTCTCTCAAGGGGCTACTTTGCTGTGACTCAGAGGCCCAAACTCCTACCAGTCCTGACAGTTTCCTTCAGTTTCACTTAACTTTTTATTGCCTGTAAACAGAAAATTCCTAACATTCAGTCAGCCTCAGGAATTTCATTTCCCTATGTGTCATAACAGAACGGCTCGAAGGGGCCCTGGGCAGGACTTCTCCTCAGGAAGCCAAGATGCAGAATAAGGTCTCCAGATCTGCTCATGGATGCTGGCGAGGATGGGTCTCATGTACCCTATGCATCTTCTTAGTCCTACAATCACTGAAGCAAAGATCTGTAAGTAAACAGTTCATGAAAGACCTTCCATTTTGACATACTCTAATTTCTAAACTGTGCCCACTATTTGATTTCTTATGATAGCTCATTAGATGCATTGTTGCCACCAAAAAATAAAGGGGTAACATATCTGATAGTGAACAATAAAGCAATCTCGAGACAACCTGAATTGCATCTTTATGAAAGAGAGAATGTACACATTCCAGTATAAGAATAAAGAACCCCAAAGCAATCAATGAATGAAAGAAACACCCAGTTCTGGTCAAACAGAAATTCTGAAGATTTCAGGGTTGATTTTTCCAGAATAATGTATAGAAATGCTCAGAAAACTGCTTAGTATCCTACACAAACAAAGGATAAGGTAGAAGAAGGTTGCTTCAAACGTTTAAACCAACTGCAAGCTAGCCTTTCTTGGTGTACAAAGTATTAACACTTTTCTACGGGGGACAGACAGGAATGACCAGCTCCATCTGTCTTTAAGGATTGGGGACCTGAAATCACAGGTCACAGAGAATGAGGAAACAAAGCCATCTCCTCTGGTGGCAATGAGTGGAAAGAATGGATGTGCCACCAGTAAAGGGGAGACAATGGCTACCTCCCAGGTACAGATAGGCAGGCGGCAGGTCTTCCCCCAGGGATGCAGCCCCACCCACATCTGCCCACACATTAGACTACCTACAGTAATAGATAGGGTCTTCAGCAGTTTGAACAGTTACCTTCAAATCTCTAGAAATTTGGGGCTTTTAGAACCCAGAACCTGGGCTGTGTCCTGCTCTTTTACAAGTCAGAAGGCTCCACTGAATGGAAGGCTCATATTCAATGTGAAATAAAATCAAATGAATTTACGGCCACTTCCTAGGGTGGGGAGAGGAACTGCATGCCCTAAACTAAACTCCAGAATACCCAGCAGCCAGTGAACCTCTCCCATGATGCCCTAATGTCATATGAAAGTCATGGGTACAGTGATCCTTCTTCAAGTAGGAGAAAAGTGCTCCATCCCTAGAGGACTGGGCACTGAAGTTAAGCAAGAAAGCATCCAGTTCCTTCAATATTCTATCTCTCCACAGCCATGCCAATGGTTCAGCACAACTGATCTGCAGCTGGACAGAAATCCCTAACACGGGGACAGATGGTCTCTAAATGACTTTACCAAGGATTCACATCCATATTAGTTCCTTGTACACTGCTGTGATCACAGTCTCTGGTAGGAATAAGCAAAGAAAGATTTGTTTCCGTTCATGGTTTCAGAGGGTCTCGGTCTATTACAGTGGAGAAGACAGATGGAGTGTCAGGAGCATGTAGCAGAGGCTGTTCACACCATGGTGAACCCGGAGTAGAAGGAGCAACAGGAACTAGGGACTGAGTGACAACCTTCAAAGATGCCCCATAGCAACCTACTTCTGAGCTAGGCTCCCATACCCTGAAGGTTCTACAACGTAGCACCACAGTTGGGAAACACGTGCTCAAAGGGTGAGCAAGTGGGAGACATTGGGAGACATTTCAGACTCAAACAATAGCATCTCTTTCTCTTTGTAAATTATTTCATTCAGCCAACTAGCAGTTCTTTTTTATTCATGTGTCTGTGTGTGGTGTGCAGATGTATGGGTATGCATATTCACACGTGTGTGAATGCATGTATGCGTAGGTGGGTCCATGTACATACATGTGCCTGTGGAGGCCCAAGGTTGATGTTAGGAATCCTCCTTAATTGCTCTTTCACCTCATTCACTGAGACAGGGTCTCTCAATCAAACCCAAATTCACCAATATGGCTAGTCTAGTCTAGTTGCTCTAGGGATCTCCTATTTCTGTCTTCCAAAACTGGAGTTACAGGTGAGCCACCATGCCCATCTGGCATTCACATGGGCTCCAGGATTCCAAACTACAACACCTCCTGCTGACTCTTTAACCACGGAGCCATCTCTGAGGACCCCAGCAAGCAATTCTTAATATTGATTTTACTTAGGCTTTCTCTATCAGTCTCCCAAAGATGGAGTCAGAGTCTTTCATTCAACTGTGCATCAAAGATAGAAGTCACTACTGAAGGTTTAAAGTTAACTGATGAAACAACTAACTATACGGTACTAGATTCGACCTACATTTATATATTTCCAAATCCTTCATTTACTGTCCTGTTATCTTTAACAATCACTCCCTTCTAACACTGTCAGCCATTGCAAACATGTTTTAAGGTTCCTATTGCTGTGATAAAACACTATGACCAAAACCAAACTTGGGGAGGGAAGGGTTTCTCTCATCTTATAACTCTCGGGTCACATATCATCACTGAAAGAAGCCAGGGCAGGAACTCAAAGAAGGAACCTGGAGGCAGGAACTGAAGCAAAAGCCATGGAGGAGCCCTGCTTATGTCTCTGTCCCCCTTCATTTCCTCAGTCGAGTTTTTTTATACAACCCAAAACCACCTGCCTGGGGTTGCTCCCAGGGGGCTGAACACCCCCACACACATCAATTATTAATCAAGAAAACACTCCAGACTTGCCTACAGGCCAATCTGATGGAAGCAGGGGTTCTCTCTTCCCAGATGATCCTGGCTTGTGTCAAGTGGACAGAATAGCAAACAGGCACAAGATGCAGTGATCTCTCACGTTCTCACACTGCCTCATCTGTAAAATCGAAATAAACGAAAGGTGAGATAGAAAGATTCTGGTACCCGAGATGTAAATCATGTTGTGCCCTAGAGTGAAGATCTCAGATCCTTTTAGATCGCAGATCCTGAGTAAACAGACTCAGCACACACCTGAAACAATTACTGGACAAGGTGAGGACTGGGCCCCTTACAGCAGCAATGTGGAAAATGCAAAGCGGTGGAACCTTCAGAACTAATACAAAGCAAGACAGGGCCGCACTTCCTTGCAAGACCCAACTGGTATACCTAACAGCCCCAAACACCACAATACCTCCACGCTCGGAAGAGGCTCTGTTTCCACACCATTTCAGTTCTTCTGCCAAAGCTACATACGCCTTTGCTTTTTAGGTGTATTTTAAAGGCTTCTAAGTAAAATATTTACATCGGTAGGTCCTAATGTTTGTTTGTGTCTCAAAGTATATAAGGCATGGTCTGTTGCCAGTGTTTACAGGACTGTTATTATGACCCTTAACACACTTGGAAACAGCAGTTTTTAAAGATACGTTCATTTGTAGTCACAATCTTACACTAACTCCTTTATGGATTTTCTTTTTTCTGTTGTTCAAATTACTAATATTTCAGTAATATTATAGCCAAAGTCAGGTATCTAGTTCCCTCATCAACTAAAACTCCCACTGCTATAAATGTGAGATAGTGTGAATGTAAACAGCTCCAATTAAGATGGCAGAAATAGCTATCAATAAAGGCCTGTCTGTCAAGCAGAAGTGGAATAACCCTTCATTAGTATTTTGGGCTAAGCTGATGGAAGGTATCTAAGGAAATCACTTTGTTGACTGAAAAGAAGGTTGGAACATTGTTTTGTTTTTGTTCTGGGTTATATTTCACTTAAATTTAACTGTAGGGTTATCAAATTGCTGTAAGCTTTATTGTCTTAATGCAAACACAAATCACAATTACAATTGCTACAAATTCCTCAGTTCAAAATGTGAAACAAATATAGATTGATTTTCCCATCCTACATTCTTCATGGAGCAATTACTTGGGGGATGCTGACAATAATGACTGGTCATTTACATGATGGCTTGTGCATGAGATTTTATTTTTAAAAAAACAACAAATCAAACTAGTCAACAGGTGTATTAGATTTAAACTCTTTGCCTCTTTTGATACATTTTAAATATGTTTTTCTCTATTTCAGTGTTATCAGCATTTCTTTAACTGGCCTTTCACTTGTTATTCTCAGTTACAGGAAGTTCATATTAATTATTAGCATTTTTCCTAACATAAACATCCAATTAACAAGTTGGAACTTGACGTCTGCCACTTACAGGCATGTTTCTCTCCACTCATACTGAGCCCCACGTAAAACCTGAACAGTACAGTTATTACATATTAGAACTTTGAGCATCCCTCCATAAAGTAAGGGCAGATGCTGGCAAAACTATGAGCCAAATCAGCATCAAGCTATCACAGTCATGCTGTGAGATGAGAATGTAACCAACATGTACCTCCAAGAGACTTATTATTTATCCAAAGAATGCCTTACCTGCTTCACTCACTTTCCCGAGTGAAGCACAGAGTGTTTCTCATAATGTGTCTGTATCATATCAACCTAAGAAATATAGTATGGAAACCCATTATAGGGAGTGGAGAGATGACTCAACAGTTAGGAGAGTTTGGCGCTCTTGCAATGGACCACCATTCAGTTCCTATCACCCATGCTCACAGTGGCCTGTAACTCCAGCTCTAGAGGGATCCTACACCCTCTTCTGGCCTCCACAGGTACCTACACACACATGCATATACACACACTCGGACACATATGTATATACAAGTAAAAATAAAAAATAAAGAAAACTCATTTTATCCTTACTGTATGTCGAACAATAAAGTAGTATTCAGTAAAAATGCATTTGTGAAAGTTAATTACGAAATTTTTGATGGATCTCTATTTCTAACAGCATCAACAGTAAAATCCTTCCAATTACATAAGAAATGGGAAAGAAATTCTTAAAAATACAAGTAGTTATTAAAGGAAAAAGGCAAGTTATTACACCAGGGGATTCTGAAGGCAGGGGTTAGCTAGCTGAATTCAGTCACACTGAAGGTTGACTCTAACTTACACTACTTTAGGTCACTCCATGTTGAGATCATGAATACACATGGAAACAGCCCCAAGTCACCTGGGTGGAGGCAGGAAATGAACAGTCCAAGAGCAAACCTGGAAGACTGTACTAACTAGCGAGTTACAAGGACTCACAGCCACTTTGAGTATGACAAAAATTTGACAAGAGATCTTGAAGTCTCAAATAAGATCAAGACACTGAGACAAAGATCTTTCTCAGCAAGATAGAGTATGAAACACACTGGCTTCCCACAGTCTTCCAGATGGCTGCTTTCTTGCTTGTACGTCCTTCAGATAACTGCTGTATGCTGGTGACCCCCAAATCTTTATCTGCAGGGATGACCTCACTCAGCCTCACTGTCTAACTTCTGGTCATTTTCCTTCAGATGTATCAAACAAAGGAATCTCACGCCACACACTGCTTCCTGCCTGGATGAGCTCCATCTCTTAGGAGCCATCTCTGCTTAAATCATCATCTCATTAGCCAAAGACTGAAGCCTGGAAGTTCATTTTGAAATCCAGACTCTTCCCACCTGTCTCCTCCGCTCACAGCATCTGGTCTATCAACCTGCCCAGTGCTCCTCTGTTACAAGCCCTCTTTTCATCATTGCTGCCTCAGTTTACACACCTCACCTCTAGCCTCATCCTGCTCATTCTGGTTCTCAAGGCTCCAAGCTGCTTACTCCTTTTGGCCACCAGACTCAACTTCCTCAATGCACACCTAAAGATATCATCTTCCCTAAAAAGCCTTCAATGCTTCTCCACTCCCTACAGGATAAAAGATACAGAACACTCCAATGCTTTTTAGTTTAACACTTTCCTTTCCACACAGCCTCACCTTTCTTCCCAAGCACCCTGTATGCCAGCTACATCTACTGGTATCCAGGGACAGCCTTTGCACTCTGCCCTAGAAAACCAGCAGCAGGGCAGTGGCTATGGCTTCTTTATTCCTTGACCACCTCTGTGGACCCAAAAGAAAAGCACTGTTCCTATGTGGATCACATGTCCCACATATTAGGCACACCAATCCTGATGTCCTAAGACATTCTCCGACACATTTGGCAACTGTAATTACTGTAGTTGTAAATTATCTGCACAGTTATTCAGGAATATCGTCTCCAAAACAAAACTTCATCAGACTGAACGTAACATAGCAAAGCACCCCAGGCCCCACCTATAACATGCTAAGAAAACTGACGCCATAAGATGCTCCTGGGGATGAGTCCACTGTCCTTTGGACGACTACACAGCCCTGACTTCTTTATCATTACAACACCCACATTCCAAGAAAGATATGCAGATGAAACGTAGAAAGCGGCAGCAATTCAGACTCCAGGAGAAGGAAGAAAAACTGTTTATTGCACATCTGTCTGAGCCCAGACAGACCTCAGACACTTAGTGTAGAGTAGGCGCCTCTCCTAAGCACTCCGCTTACTAAGTAGCTAGCATCATCAAACAGCCTGGGGCAGGAATCAAGACCAAAACAAAAACAAATATGTCACTGAAGCAGAAAGCCTACTTAGAAAAGGACTAGTTGACACTTTTTTTATTAAATTTATTTTTATCTCCTTTATGTGTACTCTATGTTACATCATTTCTCCCTCCTCCATCCCTTCTATGGGTCCCCACTCCCTCCTCAAGTGCTTTTCTGTATTATTGCTACATATACAAATGAATAAATATGTAACTATAACCTGCTGAGTTCATTTAGTGTTGCTCAGATGTACCTGTTTTACCGGGTGACACATCTGACCAATCGCGTTTGTGTTGTGACATCACATAGTCTACAATCGAATCCCTTCTGTTTCCCCGCCTGTCCCCTTCAACCTTGCCTACATCATCCTCTGCCCACACTCAGGACATCTCACACATGACCATCATTAAAATGATTTCTCTAATGACCTTCACACCGCCTGCTTGAAAATGCTCCTACCTCTGGGGAGACCAAAGTCTTCCCAAGAATCCCATCAAAGCCCTAACATTCTCCCAGCACTGGAGATGATACCAAGGAATTCAGAGATGCCTCTAGGTTCCCTCAAAGCCAAAACACACTGTTTTGGGGCTAAGGAGATGGTTCCCTGAGTAAAGCATATATCCCTAAAGTATCCCTAAAACTCATGGAAATCCAGGCACAGCGGCACATATCTGTAATCTCAGTGTTCCCACAGAGACAAAATGTGGACAAAGGAGAATCCCAGAAGCTCCAGAGCCAACTAGCTTGGTGTATGTAGCAACAAACCAGAGACCCTGTATCACAGTGGAAGACTATGAACAATAGTCTTTTTCTGTTACAATTGTGCCTGTCTGCTTGGTGTTCACAAGGCTGTTCTCCAGCCCACATGCAAACTATGGCATGGGCATTCCCACACTTACATCAACACACATACAAAGACTTAAAAAAAAATAGGTTGGTCCATCTTCCTGCCCTTTCCGTATTGAATCCAAAAAGGACTCAGCAAATGACTTCCATTTGGAAGAACTTGTAAGAATTATTCAACTCTACAATGATGCTTTTTTGAAAGGGTGGCCCATGTACACCACCAAAATCAAGACTTTAGGAGGTCGCTTTCTTTGAAGGGCATGCCCTCCCAGCAAATACCCTCACAGATGCACCAAGTGTGACTTTGCAGGGACTGCTGAGACACAGTCTGTTACAACTGGCATCAGTTGCCACAAGCAAGCTCTGAGAACCTGACCCTGGCAAAGCACATTTTACACTCCAGTGCTGCTCATCCGGGTGATACCAAGTGGGGAGGCGGGGCAGGGGGACTGGAGGGGCAGGGGAAAGTGTTGGGGGTGGGAGGGGGCAGAGAAGAAAGTCCTGGAGCAAGATGCCAGGCGCTGCCCCCAAAGACACCATGCTGCAGCAGCTACCTCACCCACACAGACAGACCAAACCCACGAAAGCAAGTTTGCAAGCTGCTGCTGAGAATCCATCCCATAAAAAGCAGTTCTATTTCTAACCTCCCGCACCATGGAAAAATACAAACGACACCAAGCAACCTAGAATCTCTAAAAGTCTTATTTTTATACTCTTTCCCCACACCCACACCCTAACCTCCCCCACAGAAAAAAATGTTAGGTGGAAAATTTGCTAGCTTTTTTTAGAAGTTTGACAATACTGTGATCAACTGATGAGGCTGCAGGCACACTTGAATTGAGAGGAATCTGTTAAAGGCATTTTTCTGTTACAATTGTGCCTGTCTGCTTGGTGAAGGAACGTATCATTTGGTAACAGAAGGGCAGAGGGCTGAGGCGACAGGTCTTGCCTTGCAAGCATGAAGACCTCAATTCAATCCCCAGAATCATGTAAAATAATTTTAAAAAAATTTAAAGGTGTGCAGGGTGGCATGGACTTGTATTCCCCAGCGCTGAAGAGAAAGAAACAGGTAGATCCCTGGGACTTATTGGCTGGCCAACCTCTCCCGCTTGGCAAGTTCCAGACCAGTGAGAGACCATGTCTCAAAAGAAAAGGTGGATAGTGCCTGAAGAATGACATTCAAAGTTGCCCTTTGGCACGCGCGCGCACGCACACACACACACACACAATAAAATAATGGATGGCAAAATGAAACAGGGAAATTTCCCCCAAGGTCTCAGGCTAGTGATACATTTCTGAAAATGGTTTTTCTTCCTTCTAGCCTTCCTCTTTTCATGGCTCACATTTCCAAGTCTAAACTACAGACACAGGTGTCCAGTGTTCCTGACACCTGCACCGTGTCTCTGCTTCTCTTAATGTCACTCTGAACCCAAAGTTGGAAAATGGGGGGGGGGATTTGCTAGGGCTCTCCCGTTCCATTTCTCAGGCACCGCACAGAGGTAGCTATAGGGATGAACAGGCAAAAAGGCGGGGCTTCCAGACAAAGGGCGATCCTGAATGAAGCCCTGAAAGAATTCAGGAGTCTTCTGAGAAGTCAGCAAGACAGGGAAGGGATCTCCCAGGCCTCCTACTCCTGGTACCTCTGCTGTCACCTCCCAAATCACCGACTTGGAAGGACCCATCACTACCCAGCTTCACGCGCACACAGGACATCTCTCTGCAGCCTCCACATGAGTAGAGTTCAAGGCCAAGTTCATTCCTTCCAGTGGAGGCACCTCGGGCTCTCGCTTACATCACAACCCTAAATGCTCTTCTATGGTCATATTCTCACAGTTCAATCTGTTTCCTCTTACACGACAGAGGATCATCTCATACATAAACACTGCTCCCAATACTGCTGGCCTTTGATCTTAGCGTAATGTTTTTTTTTCTTTCTCTTTTAACACAATCATAGGAAGATCGGGCCAGAGAAGCATGGCTGAATAGGGTTATTGGTTAATTGCTGAGTGTTTCTCAAAGTGGCTCCCTGTCCTCACCACTGAGCAAAGAGCCTTAATTAATGATTTCTTCACCTACCTATCAGCAGCCCTGCGCTTCACCCATTTCATAACACCCGGCTCTAGCAAAATGCCTCGTGCAGTGTTTTAGGAAACCTGCTCAGTCCTGAAGGAAGACAGCAGCACCTCTGTTTCCTGCCAATTCCCACACGGGATCATGACTGACAGCTGGCTAATATCCGAATGGAAAATAACTGACATTTTGCTGAGCATTTAATATATACATGTATTATACATTTATATATATTAAATGCTGAAATATATATTAGGCATTTCGAAGATAATTCTGTAAGATAAATCTCCCGTCAGAAGGTAAGAAAAGCTGAGATCCAGAGTGACAACTTATCCGGGTGAAAAAATGAATAGAACTGGCAAGGTTAAAACTCAAGCCCAAGTCTGCCTCTTGCCAATGCGATGTGACCAAGGGGCATGCATGTGCCTTGGGAGTCTTCAAGACCCTTGAATTTTTAAAATGCTTAACAACTGAAACATAGAGACTCAAACCCGTTTTCAAAGCCAAGTCCAAATAAATCCACTACACCCAGACATGGTACAGTTAAGACAAAACTCTTAGCCTCCTGGGGCCCCTCCCAGAAACGCAGAGCAGGGACAGAGAATGACACCTGTCCGGAGCGCTCACCACTTAGGAATGTCTCACAGTCCAGCTGTGAGCTGTTTAAGGCACAAAGCTTTACGAGTAACAGAGCAAATATAAATTCCAAGACAGCCAGCCATAGAACCTATTTTAAAGGTGTGACGGTCCCGACAGCACCTCAGAAACAGAAGTCTGAGCTTGAGAACGCCTGGGGGAGCCGACACAGCAGGCACTTGTGCAGCCAGGGTGAGCAGTTCTTCAGCTGCACCATTGGCGGGGAGGAACCGAGTTTTGCATTTAACCTAAAAGCCACATACGGTACTGCAGTCAAGAGAAGGTTCTCCATTACCAATTTGAAAGTTGCTTAAAATAGTTGACAGAATGAGGTAATCCCATATAAGGAGAGAAATCGGATACTTATGTAATTTTCAAGAATTATTGCTACTTTTACCGAAATTTTGTAAATCAAATTTCACAGTCCTTTGGAGGCATAATTCAGCGCGGTATGTTCACTTACTTAGAAAACTCCTTGAAGACCATTTTAGGCTTCGGTGGGTGAACTTAAGGAGAATGCGAATGTGAAAGTCAAGTGCACTCACACTTCCACAGGCCTTGATAGAGGACTTTCTCCTACTTTAAGCTGGTAACAAGTGTGCCAAATCACAGAAGGAAAATCACCAACATTAAGTCAGCAGAACCAAAGGATCCTCCAGTGCCATGCTGTTCCACCCAGTTAACAGAGAGATCACGCAAACAAACATCTCCCAAGCACAAACATCCACGAGACGCACGAGGCACTCCTATGAACACCTGTCATCTACCCTCGGAGAGTCAGTCAAAAGGGCTCCATGAGTGTAGACTTCTGGTAGGGAAATTCACTCAGAAAAGAACTATGTACAAACTGAACTCAACTCAGCCATATGGAGAGGCACTGGCCCCACACTGATGTAGAACGCAGGCTGCTGTGTAACACCTGATGTTTACCACCATGGGTTGGGGGCGGGGGGGGGGGGAGAGGCGGGGGGGAGGGGACACTAAACTGAAAAGTCTGTTTAAATTGAGGGATTTGTGTACATGAGTGAAAAAGTACCCACAATCCTTCCGGGTGCTCCAAATTGGGAGCCTCAGTGAATCCCAATCATACATTTTTTTTAAGCCCAGATAATGTGTACTCTGAGACCCTCCAAGGAGATCCTCAATTAATGTCATTTGACAAAAGTTTTATTGAGTTGGCTTGATGTACAACAAATACTATTCTAGACCAGACACACAAGCAAGCAATAGAGAAGAAACATGGAATTGAAGAGATCAGGGTCTGTCCTGGCCCAAAGAACACTAGTGTGGGATTTGTTACAAGCAATGAAGCACAACTTTTGGTAAATTAAAAAGAAGACACTTTGAAACTGTGTAGAACTTTATGGAACTTCTTACCTTTCTGAAAATTATCAAATGTTTTCATTTGATGCCAGGAAACATCCAATGAAGTCTGTCAACTAGGCAGGATCTGAATCAATCAAATTACTTTTAAGAGTCAGCATCACAGAAGTAAAGGGGCATCCTTGGGGGAAAAGCAAAGAGTGAACTGGATGGAGCCTTGTGCCTCTAGCACCTTCCTTGACTGACTCCACCAGGGCTGGCCCTGAATCTAACTTTAGACTAAAGATGTCAGAGTTACCAAAAACACGGAGTTACCATCTAAACGGTAGTTACAATCTAAACATTTTACCTCCGTGTACCCCAAGTTTCCAAGCACAGTGGCACACAAACAGGAAACAAAAGCGACCTAAGAGCAGCCAACCACCTCTGACTGACCAGTCCATCACAAACTCTGCCTCATACACATCAAAATGAATCTTACACTCTGAGCTCACCTTCGCACTACACAGAACCTGAGGTCGGGTCTTAAAAACAGTCTAACCAGAGAGTGGGGCCTGATGCTGTCATGTTGAGCCTGAAGGGCCAGAAGAAATACAAAGAATTTCAGTGAGCGGATTCTTATTTCTCCTCGTTCAACTTACCCTAACCCAAGTTCCCAAAAATATTTGAGAGCCGTCACACTAAAAGGCACAAATATCAAAATAAATAACATGAAAATACAAGCATAAACATTAAGTATTACAGGGGAAAAGAGAATGAGAGTCAAAAATCTGGAGTGAAGGATGGGACTAAATTGAGGTCTTTTCTAGGAGCCACTGGGGGCAAGTTCTCATCTTTACGTCAAAAGGCACACACTGTCCCTCCAAAGACGGAAACCTTTTCTTCAATGAGAAGTCACAAACAGCGGACAGTATCTTGTTGGGCTGCTGTCTTTTGAAATTCAGACAGGTGAGTTTGTCTGTGACAAGACTTTTTTCTTTTTATTTAAATTTGGTCATTGTTGCATGTGTGTAAGTGAATGCAGGCACCAGCATGCCACGGCATGTGGGTAGAAACCGGACTACAGCTTCCTGGAGTCTCTTTCCACGGTAGGATGTAGGGGCCAAACTAAAGTTCTCAAACTGTGCATCATGTGCTTTAATCCACTGAGTCATTACAGTGTGGGACACTCTCTCTCTCTCTCTCTCTCTCTCTCTCTCTCTCTTTCTCTCTTTCTCTCTTTCTCTCCCTCTCTCTCTGAAATAAGGTCTTCCCTTATAACCTAGGGCTAGGCTCAGATTCAAGGAAATCCTCCTGTTTTAACCTTCCATGTAGCCTGCTGAAAAGACCACTTTTCTTTCTTAATAATACAATTACCTGAAGATAACTCAAGGCACCTAATCTTCAACAGTAAAAGGAGGCAAGTCCACGTGCACCTCATCCCTTCTTGGCAATACAGATCTAATTCTGTGTAGTAGTGAAACTCTAGCTAGGAAGATAATGTCTGTGACTGTATCCACAAGGCTGTTTTTCTGTGTCCTCCACCCTGAGAGTAAAACAGCATTAGTGTTCCAGGTGTTTTCTGGTTCCCACTATCTACCACCAACACCCTTATCCCAACTTGTGAACACACTCATGTGTGTCATCCAGTCTAGACGCGTCGCTGTGTCTCATTCAGTGACTGCCTCCTGAAGCAATTTCAGGGAAAGTGCTGTGCCTTCTGAAATGGGTCCTTCTCGGCACCCAGCCTGCCAATATGTAGGATGCATTCTGTCTAAGGTAGAGGCAGCAGCCATCTGTGTCATCTGTGTGCCGCTGTGCACTCTCCAAGAGCCTTGTCCCTCAAATCATGTCCCTATCATATGTCACTCTCCAATACTCAACCAATGCAAAGGTATGCGATAAAAAGGGACTGAAAAAGAACCCTGTGAGATTCCTGTGGAGGTCTACCCCAAACACATGAACCAAATACTTCCCGGTTTTTATTCATCCCCTTCCTGTTGATATTGGGACCTACAGAATTTAGAACAGGATACCAAGCATTTCATCTTATCTCCTTATATAAGACTCCTAAACTGTAACTCAGGAGTGAGAGGCTGTCTTGCTAGCTTGGAAGGAGAAGGCTGCTAAAAAGGGACTGAGGACACATGGCCAGACTTGAGGGGGCCTCTGGGACCCGAGAGTGGTCCTCGCTGATAGCAAACAAGGGAACGGGGCCGTCAGTCCTACAGTTATGAGAAATTTTACCCTTTCAACCACATGAGCAGACTGAGAAGGAGATTCTCCCCATGCAGAGCACGGTCTTTCAACAATCTTAACTCCAGCCCTCACGAGAGCGGAGCACAGTGAGCTGAGCAGAGCACCAGACAGACTACCAGACAGACTACCAGACAAGACAGCCGGCTCAGCCACAGAAAGTGAGAAAATCAGTAAGTGTGCTGGTTTAAAACACCAAGTTTACAAAAAAACAAAAAACAGAAAGAACCTGTTACTCAGAAATATAAAATTAATACATGTAATAATATATATACATAAAATACGTACTTATACATTAAATGCATATTAACTGCCTCATCCATCAGCTGTGAATAATTTTTCTCACACAGTCATGACACCCCTACAGGAAAGAACTACACTGCCAGTATCCTGAACTCATAAGTTATTTTTTGCATGTGTGACTGTGTGAGTGTATTATGGATGGGTATTTGCATATTGGAGCCAGAGGACACCCTTGGATGTCATACTCAGAAAGGCATCTGCCTTCTTTGAGACAGGTACTCTCATTGGCCTGAAAATCAGTAATTAAGCTAGCCTGGCCAGCCAGAGGACCTTGAGGATCCTCTTGTTTCTGCCTCCCCAACACTGAAATTTTAAGCAGCCACCATTTTTTATGTGGATTCTGGAGATCAAACTCCAGTCAGTCTTCATGCTTGGAGGGCAAACACTTTGCATACTTAGCCATCCCTTGGGGTTAGTTTTTAATTTCAACAATTATAATTAGTCCATTTCCATATAACACAATAAGATTGTAGCAACTGAATAAGTTCAGCCCTTCAAAGTTCAAAGGTGCAAATTTAATTTCAAAATAGGTTGAAAGATATTTAGCCTCACAGTTTCACCTGTAAACTTGAGTCCGTGCTTAGAAATGTCTCTCAGAGAGTGGGGAGATTAAAGTGTAGAGAAAAGGAGTAGAGACGTGGAGGAAGCTGGACTTGATCCAGGGTAGGGGGCATGCACGCAAATAAAACGCAGAGGAGGTGGAAGAAACAGTGAAGGTGCCTCTTCTGACCCAAGGTAAGGTGCTCAAGGGCACACGAAGGCTCAGAAATACAGCAGGGCTGTGGGAGCAGAGAGTAGGATACCTAGGTACAGAGGAACCCGTAACACAAAGCAGAGGTGAGAAGTGGCCCAGACTTGACCCTGGGGTAGCTGCCCAGGTATGTGGGAACCTGCAAT